>VUQH01050282.1:0-10203 GCA_015106775.1 Etroplus canarensis | reverse complement strand
ACCTCTGCCAAATTACCAATGCGGATTAAAATGCTGTTGCGACCCCTTGGGGAGAATAAAGTGTTGAGCAGCTGAGAAAACATAATATAGAACTAGCTACGACACAAAAAGCATTGGAATGACAAGCCTTTTTATTTTGCTGTGTGCTGAAAACATCAGTGTGTGATATCAAAAGCTGAATATAACATTAATAACATGGAACACAAAACATTTTGTATAAAACCACCAGCCTCAGGATTGGAACATAACAACAACTGTGTCATAAAAGTTTGTTTAATCATTTAGTAGCCCAGGATACCCGCTCTCAGTTTAAACTTTGCCTTTTCACCTTTTTGTAGTCAAGAAGGGTAGACCAACATGAAGACCACAAAGCTGTCTGTGTGAGAAAAGCATGCTGCTCTGAAGCTGAGAAAAGGGGGAAGATCCCTCAGTGGTATTTCACAAATACCAGCATAGCTAGTGCCGCAATTTGGAATGTCCTAAAAAAGAAGGAAACCACTGGCGCGTTGAACTACAAGCATCAAACTGGTCATCCAAGGAACACAACAACAACTGATGACAGACAAATGGTGAGAGCAGTAAAGAAAAAACCTAAGCAACTGACAGTAACATCATGAAGAACTTTCAAAGAGCAGAGGTGGAAATATCATAGTCCCCTGTTTAAAGGAGACTTAAAGAACAGCAATATAGATGTCATATTGCAAGATGCAAACCACTCATCACTCATCAGCAGTAAAAATCAAAAAGCCAGACTGGAATTTGCAAAAAAGTACAGAGATGAGCCACAACAGCTCTGGAGCAAAGTTTTATGGACTGATGAGAAAACGATGAACCTCTACCAAAGTGATGGAAAGAACAAAGTATGGGGAAAGAAAGGATATGCTCATGATCCTAAACATGCAAGCTCCTCTGTGAAGCATGGTGGCGACTGTGTCATGGCTTAGGCTTACATGGCTGCTCAATAATTTTTACTGACGTTGTAACCTTGATGTAACTGATGATGGTAGCAGCAGAATGGGTGCAGGAATCTACAGAAGCATATTGTCTGCCAGAGAAATGCTTCTAAAGTAATTTGGAGAAAGTTTATTACGCAGCAAGACAATGATCCAAAACACAATGCCACCTCAACAAAGGACTTCATAGGGTAAAATGGAAGTTTTTGGATTGGTCAAGTCAATCAACAGATCTCAACCAAATGAACACGCGTTTCACCTCCTGAAGAGAAGACTAAAGGAAGAAGCCCTGCAGAACAGACAACAGCTAAAAGATGCAGTGGTAAAAACCCTGGGAACACAATGACAAAACCAGAAATCTGGCGGAGTCTATGGGTTGTAGGCTTTATGCATTTATTGCAAGCAGGGGGATATGCAACTAAATATTAAGTAGATAGATACATAAGATAAAGTCTGTTGGGCTTTTTGCACCCTGAGCCTACTGGCTCATCAGGCCAGAGCTTATCCAGGTTTCTGTAGCGTGAAGCAACTTAGGAGTTAAACTCCCCCTGGATGGAACACTAGCTCATCGCAGGTTACCTTCCCAGTAATAACTGGTACCCATGTCTACTGCTGGGTGGACAGAGGTTGGGACCTTGCCCAAGGGCCTTGGCACAGTGGGGGTCTGACGGGGATTCAAACTCATGACCTCTCGGTCATGAGCTCAGCATCTTAACCATTACACCACCACCCCCGCAGATAAATAATTTATTGATCCTTTACATTAAATTACATTAAGTATTTTTGACTTTAATTTAGTTAAAACATTCTGTTCCAGTACTTTTACATATTTATCTTTTGATCTCACACACAAACATCTGCAGTGACTTTTCCAACATTCTGGGAGGAGACTGTAGGCCTACTTGTTTTACTGTGTGCTCTTTTTGTCCCTCAATAATCTACAGTGTTGTTTTTTATCATCACATTGTTTTTTTGTGCATATGCATTTGGTAGAATTAAAAATTATTTTCTGACATTTAAAAAAGAATTAAATATTTCAGCATGCCATCTAATCAGAGATTTGCTGCAAAGAGATACCCATATTTCTCCCAGAGCCAGCTTACAGACAAACCTCATGACGAAGAGGAGAAGCAGAGGAGCAGAAACTGAGGCGTGTACAGAATCTCAGGATCAACACGAACCTTCCATGATAAAAAACAGCTCCCAGAAAAAGGGAAGGGTTCGTGCTAGATTAGATCAACCAGAGGTACTCTCTGGTTTTAATCTTTGCACACAGATGTCTGCGTATGAATATTCAGAATGTGCAGCAATGGGATAAGATTGCTGGTACTGTTTTCCCTTTGTAGTCTGAATTCTACTGACCAGTCACATTTGAGCAGGCTTGGGTGTGGGATGCAAAAGAGGTACCATATTTGATTCAATGCGACCTTGAACCCACTGGCTAATGTTTGAGAAATAACTTTATACGCTATATGGACAAAAGTATTGGACCACACCTCTTATTTGTTAAATTCAGGAATTTCATTCAGTCCCATTGCCACAGGTGTATAAAATCAAACACCTAGCAGTGCAGTCTGCCTTAAAAACGTGTGAAACAATGGGTTGTTCTAAAGAATAGTGTGGTACTGTAACAGGATGTCACCGTTGTAAACAATCAGTTGGTGAAATTTTTTCCTACATTAGCCCCTTGACTACATTGCACCAGCTGTAAAGTTTGTTGGAGGAGGGATAATGGTATAGGGTTGTTTTTAGGGGATGGGCAGGGCCCCGTAGTTCCAGTGAGAGGAAATCTTAGTGCTTCAACTTACTAAGACATTTTGGACAATTCTATGCTTCCAACTTTGTGGAAACAGTTTGGGGAAGGGCCGCTTCTGTTCCAGCATGACTGTACCCCAGTGCACAAAGCAAGGACCATAAAGGCCTGGTTGGATGAGTCAGGGCTCTTTGTAGGCCTGAACTTGACTGGTCCACACAGAGTCCTGACCTCAACCCTATCCAGCACCTTTGAGATGAACTAGAATGCCAAGCCAGGCCTCACAAATGCTCTTCTGGATGAATAGGCAGAAATTCCCACAGATACATTCTAAAATTGTAGGAAGCCTTTCCAGAATCAGAATCAGAATACTTCATTAATTCCCAGGGGGAAATTGTTTAATAGGGGAGTGGAACCTGATATAACTCCAAAAGGGAGGTCAACTCTATATTGCCTGTCTTGTGTTGACTTGTGTATTTTTACCAAACAGAATCTGTTACATTGTCTGATTGACTGATTTGGGAATAACTGTGGTTATAATCTGAGAAGACCTGGCAGCTGCTTCCTTCTAACCTTGGACACTTCTGCCCAGCAGTTCACAGAGGTTTTTAATAGCCCATTTTAATAGCCTCATGGACTTTAAAGAAAAGAGAAGGCATGCACCTCTGGAGTGGATTCAGCCTTTTGGTTTCAGTGACTTGGACAAGCAGGGTTATCTACAGCATTTTAACAAGAAGCATGTGTATGTGGTTAGGGTTACAGTTCATTACACTGCCTTTCAGCAACTCTCCTCCACTGATAAAAGTGCTGCTCTTACCTGCTCTCATTCAAGTCTTTCAGCATTTCCCCCTGAGGAATCATATAGTGCAGCGTTGAATGAAATTCCATTTTGTAATGTTCCTCTGAGTATAGATCCACACCCAAACACTGCTGTTACCAGCAGGTCTGTTACTGTAGATCCTCGGTGCTGTTGCTAAGGGGCCGTGAGCTCACTCTCTGGGTTTGTTTGTGGTTGGTAGGGGTGTTGGGGGGAGGGGGTGTCACAGTTTTCTCCTGTCATAGTTACAAGCCTTGGTTTGTGTCACAGTGGCATTATGGTTGATATGGTTCCTTGCTGGTAACCATGTTGAAGGGCTACAGCTCAACAATGGGTTGAAAACAAGTGATGGAGTTTGTATGATCACACCCAGCATGTTGTTGATTTGACCTGTGGTGTTTTTCCTGCTTTCCACTGGGTCATTCGGTGGGAACAGTGCTGCTGGCATACACAGGCAGCATTAAAATGCCTGTTAGTCCTGTGCCAAGAGAGCTGTGGTCCAAATTGTTAAAGAGTGAAAATGAAATCCAAACCAACCCAATCATAAACTATCCTAGAAGTGCAAGTGTTTATTTTATGGATAATAGGCCATACATAACATAAAAATCTGAACTGATGCATATTTTATTTTACTATACCTTATCAGATCAGATTATCACACATGGAATCAGACTGGATCAGATTACTGAACACATATGGAATTATGTAGTGAAGAAAAAAGTGTGAAATAACTCAAAACATGTTTTATATTTTAGATTCTTCAAAATAGCCACCCTTTGCTTTGATTACTACTTTGCACATTAACCCTTTTTCTACTCCACCCCACCCACCTAGTGATCAAGCGTCATGTTTAGGAGGGGCAACCAGAAAGAAGAAAGATGGCTTAAAGGGAGGGGGACAGGAGATAAAACAGTTAGTGATAGAGAAAGGATGAACTGAGGAATTGCACCAAGGCCCTGTGTAAAATAATAAAAACTATTTTGAACTTCAAAACACCCAAAGCTACTCTCATGGAGTCCCAGAATAAATATATGGAATTTTATAGATACCCCTCCACCCCACTACCCCCTTTTTAATTAAAAAGATGTGAGCGGTAAGTTTAAACAAAGACACTGTTAAAAATATAAGAAGGTATACATTTTAACCCTGTCTGTGCACCTTAATCTAACTGGGCAGTGACAACCCGACTAGTCCAGTCAGAGGGTGAATTCTCCTGCAGGTCCTGAAAAAGGTTCTCCTTTTCAGATGGGTGAGGGTGGGCTCTTCTGAGAGTCAGGTGGGTTTAATTAAATTTGACAATGCTGTAAAAATAATAGCAAACAGTGAATGTGCTGTTTATGTATGTAGCGTGCCAAACCCTTGTTCTAAGTGAAGACAGCTGTACAAATGCATCATATTTAGTTAGAGAATACAGCGATCATCTACCTTATAAAGTGAATTTCTGTTCAGTTTCTGTAGAACGAATAATGTCCCCTCAAAGTTGACTTGGGCCTAAAAGTTTCATTTGCTATCAGACCCTCTAACATGTGGTCATGGTTGCCTTTTGGAGTGCCTATGTTTTCTGTGGTTTAGCTGTTTTTTAATAAAACAATTGTTTATTTTCTCCCTGTTATTTTACAACTGTGAGCTGGCTACCAGGAGGTAATAATCCAGTCTGATGGACAGCAATCAGCCACAACATTAAAACCAGTTAGAGGTGAAGGAACTGATACTGATTATCTTGTTACAATGCTATGTTCTTGGAAACCTTGGTTACTGGCATTCATGTGACATACATCAATTCAGTTCCATTTATATAGCTGCAATTCACAACAAAAGTTGCCTCAAGGCGCGTCACACTGTAAGGTAAAGACCCTATAGTATTAGAGAGAAAACCCCAACAATCAGACCATCCCCTATGAGCAACACTTAGGGACTGTGGGAAAGAAGAACTCTCTTTTAACAGGAAGAGACCTCCAGCAGAGCCAGGCTCAGGGAGGGGCAGCCATCTGCCTCGACCAGTTGGGGGTGAGGGGGAGAGGGTAGAGAGAAAAGAGAGCAGAGAGACACAGACATATCACCCACCCATGATGTAGGCCAAGCATAGCTATCCCTATGCTAACAGCACTTCCTGACAGCAGACTCCACTCCAGCACCTCCCCATACCCATGCCTCCATGTGACAGAGCTCTTGTGACTGCATTTGGTGGAACACCACAAAATGTAAAGACTTGTTTACAGCACTATCAAATATTGATGCACCTGGTTCCCACAGTGTTGTCTATCTTTAAAACAAATTTAAGGACCCGTATCAAAACTGAATCATCGTCCTTCTAATAAAAACAATTTGACTTGGTTTGTGAGCTCCCAAGTGCAATCAGATTCAGATGTAGAGACTCAAAATTTGTAAGTGTAACTTTTTCATGAGAGTTGAGTTTTACATTTTCCTGCTTTGTATCTGTAGGCGTGTTTGGCTTGTTTTTTTACAAATAAACTTTTCCTCCGTACAGAACTGTTTTACATATTAACAAAGATTGCTGTAACACTACAAAGTCTGCGTTTGTAAAGTAATGTTATCAAATAACTCCAGTCTTTATTAGCCCCTAATCTGAGCCTATGCAGCCATTATTTCCTCCTGGAGAACCTGTTTAGCCAAAGCCAGATATAAAACAAATGGAACTTCTAAACTAGCTGTTCTGCAGACATGAAAGCACATGTAGCGACTGAAGAATGCATAGAGTGTGGTTGTTACATGATGAACAAATGTAACAAGAATGGGCTTTTGACTGATGTACACTATATGGACAAAAGTATTGGCACACCTACACTTACATAGGGTTTTATGACATCCCATTCTAAATCCACTGGCATTGATATGGAGTTGGTCCCTTTGCAGCTCTAACAGCTTCCACTCTTCTGGGAAGGCTTTCTACAAGATTTTATAGTGTGTGTGTGGGAATTTTTGCTCATTCTTCCAGAAGAGCATTTGTGAGGTCAGACACTGAGGTTGGATGAGAGGGCCTGGCTCACAATCTCCATTCTAGTTCATCCCAGAGGTGTTGGATGGGGTTGAGGTCAGGGTGCCATGTGGGTCAGTCAAGTTCTTCCATACAAAACTCATCCAACTGTGCCTTTATGGATTTTGCTTTGAGTACTGGGGCACAGTCATGCTGAAACAGATAAGGGTTTTCCCTTCACTGGAACTAAAGGGCCCAGGCCAATCCAGCAAAACAAGCCCACAGTATTATCCATCCTCCACTAAACTTTATATTTGGCTTGATGCAGTCAGACCGGTAATGTTCTTCTGCGATTTGTCAAAACCAAACTCATTCATTAGACTGCCAGACAGACAAGTGACTTGTCATCCAACATTTCCACGGTTCCAGAGTCCAGTGACACTGTGATTTCCCCTACTCCATCCCATGACTGGCATTGTGCTTGGTATGTAAGGCTTGCATGTAACTGCTCAGACATGAAACCTATGTCATGAAACTCCTGGCACACAGTTTTTGTGCTGATGTTAATGCGAGAGAAGGTTTGGAAATCTGCAGTTATTGAGTCAGCAGTGTTGGCCACTTTTACGCACTCAGCAACCCCGCTCTGCAGCTTTAAGTGGTCTGCCACTTTGTGGCTGTGTTGCTGTGGTTCCTAAACACTTCCAGTTTGTAATTATACAATTTCCATTTGGTCATGTAATATCTATGAGGAAAAAAAATCATAAACTGACTCTAATTCTGTGAGATATTTCAAACAACCTATTTATTCACTAATTATTGTAAAGGCAAATTGCATGGCCAGCTGCTTGATTTTTTACACCTGTGGCAAAAAACATCTGAATTCAATGATTAAGAGGCATTGTCCATTTAGTGTATGACAGGGTGATAAATTAGAAGCTTACCATGCTACTGACCAACCGTCAGGTACAAACAGATGTTCCATGAGTGAATTGCTTTATACGTGGAAATATCTGCAGTGTTGATATTCTTATCCAAAAAGCGAGACTTCCCATTTCTGCTTGCCTTTCTTCTTTGTTGTCTTTATTTTATATTTTACCTTTATTATAAGGGGTGGCTGTGGCTCAGGAGGAAGAGCCACATCCATCGAGTCACCACATTTGGTGACTCGATCCCTGGCTTCTCCAGTCTACATGCCAAAGTGTCCTTGGGCAAGACACTAAACAGCCAAATTGCAGCCGATGCTTCCATCGGAGTGTGAATGTGTGTGTGATAGCTAAACGCTTTTAAAGGCATATAATAAAGCACAGTATGAATGTGTGTATGAATGGGTGAATGAGGCTTGTAGTAAAAAGTGCTCAGAGTAGAAAAGCGCTGTATAAGTACGAGTCCATTTCAATGTCAAAAGTCATGCACAGATGGCTCACTGGATATTGAACTGTAGGTGTTATAGTTAGGTGGTGGGAACAGGGTTTCCACTAGCACAATTTCATCACAAAGCACTCAGAAAAATGTTCAAAGAACTGCAACAAGAGCTTCCCAAGACACTATCCTCTTCATGAAAAACTAATCTCCAGTGGACCTTCAGGCTCCACAGTCACTCCAGCTGCCACAAGGACATGTGTGAAGCAGCAGCCCAGCCCCTCCAACAAGTCAAATTTGTGTAATAACTGATCTATGTCGTCTCCTGCGCACAGCAAAATGAGGCTGCGTTATGAACAACGGCTTTTATCAGCTGAGGCAATAATTCAAAAGGAAAGGGCCTAAAAACTAAAAGGGCACGCGTGAGAAGTCAGAACAACCTTACTTGGTTTATTTAGGATACTTTTATCACCACGTCATACTGATTTAACTTAAAAGGAGCACAGGTGCAGAAGGAATTCATACAGTCTGCGCTGCGTCTGTCTTCACTTTCACCTTCACTTGGGACTCGATACAGCAGAGCAGGGTTTGTGGCTTTCAAGGGGGGGGTTGTCAGTTTTCATTTACATACCGATTACATCAGCATGACGGGGCTGATAACATCCAGGTGATGTTTGGTGAAGAACACAGAAGCTGAGCTGACAGTACAACCTCCTGAATTCATGAGCTGGGTTTACTCTCTGACCTGTGTTGATGCAGAGACAAATGACTGAGCAGGAGTCTGCTGGCTGTGTGTGCATCTGCTGAAGGAGCTGCTTTGTGTCAGCTGTTAAAAGCAATAATGTGTGTCCATCTTTTCAGCCTACTACTCCTGCTTGGTCATAGTCCACATGAGCTGCAGTTGCAGGAACTATTCCTTTGGGATAGTGCAGGAACTTTCTGCATGAGATTGCTGCACATTAACTGGTTGCTGTCTGGTTTTCCCAGCATTTTACTACAAACCTACCAACATGCTTATACTGTTAATTGTTGATTGTGGTTTCCCCATTAAACTACCAGAAATTATTCAGAGCAAGAAAACTGTCATGAGTGAGCTGCAGCCGTCCCATTTGCCAGATCTTTAGAGTGCTCTGTTCAGTTTTCTAGAAACAGAAACAACAAAGTGTTGAAGGAACCTTTTAGGCTGTTCACGCTGCAGGTCTTCATGCTCTCTTTCAATTTTTTGCAGGTTTTTTTGTGTGGTTGTTGACATTATAATTTAAATGTGACTCAAATATGAACAGTCTGCAGCCCCTAACCTGCAGTGTGAACGTAGCCTTAGATCCTTTTGCCCCACCATCAGCCACACATTTGTACTTGAACCTGATCACATTGCCATGGCATATATAAAACACATTATTGCTTTTGATGGGACTTTTAACTTTTGGTTTATGACATCAGCTCCACTATCAGAACCACATAAGAGCTTAGGCATGCTGTGCGTTCTGAGAGGCTGTACTTTAGTAGAGTGGAACTTTGAGCTAAATGCTAACAGCAATATGACTGTGAACATGGTTAACAGTTCTAGTAGAGATAATGTTTACCATTGTCAGCATAGTTCACAGAGGTGATTATGAACACACTAAAGCAAAGATGCTAAAAGTACATTTCTTGTCTTTAAGTGTATGAGGTAAACAAGCACTTTTTTATACACACACACAAACACACACACACACACACACACACACACACACACACACACACACACATATATATATATGTACAATTTTATATTAGTCTATTATTAGAAATTCTCTTTTTATTCTTTGTACATAGGGAAATGTTTGGTAGAACTGTTAAATTGCTCTAGAAAGTTTAGATCTCTTTCTTTGCACTCAATGGGATTGCATACAATTTTGTTGCACTTTTTGCACAATGACACTAAAGTTTCTTATTTCTGAATCACCTCCAATGTGTTGTAAGTAACTGATTATCGAATTCACTGTCATAATGTCACAATGAGACTTCAGAGACTGCAGCACATTGTGCATGCTGTTGAGAAGCTGATTGGCTGCAGCCATCCATCTCTCCAGGATCTGTATGTCCTCAGGACTGGAGGGCGTGCAGGTCGGATCACAGCTGGCCCTTCTCACCCTGGACACGGACTGTTTGACTCTCTACCCTCAGCCAGGTGGCTAAGGTCCATTAGGACCAGAACCTCCCTCCACAGGACCAGTTTCTTTCCTTCGGCCATGAGAATCATGAACAGCAAGTAACCCACAACCGAACCTGCATTTACAATTGCACGTTCACATTGCATCTGGTGTCGCCTACATGTACATCTGTATATACAGAGTTTTAAGTCTTATAGTTTTTATAGTTTTATTGCCTTATTATTTATCTTATT
>VUQH01050277.1:0-11113 GCA_015106775.1 Etroplus canarensis | reverse complement strand
CTGGCCCAGCCAGAGCTCTGACCTAAACCCAATTGAGCATCTCTGGAGAGACCTGAAAATGGCTGTCCACCAACGTTCACCATCCAACCTGACAGAACTGGAGAGGATCTGCAAGGAAGAATGGCAGAGGATCCCCAAATCCAGGTGTGAAAAACTTGTTGCATCATTCCCAAGAAGACTCATGGCTGTACCAGCTCAAAAGGGTGCTTCTACTCAATACTGAGAACAGGGTCTGAATACTTATGACCATGTGATATTTCAGTTTTTCTTTTTTAATACATTTGCAAAAATTTCTACATTTCTGGTTTTTTCTGTCAAGATGGGGTGCTGAGTGTACATTAATGAGAAATAAAATGAACTTTTTTGATTTTGGCAAATGGCTGCAATGACACAAAGAGTGAAAAATCGAAAGGGGTCTGAATACTTTCAGTACCCACTGTAGGAGTACTTGTTCTCCGTGTGGGAGAGGGCCTGGTGGATCACAGTGGAGATGGCGTCAGCTGTGGACTGGTTCTGCCTGTATGCATACTGTTGTGAGTCCTCAGCTACGTTGATGGTCCACTTCAGGTGTCTCATCACCAGCCTCTCAAAGCACTTCATGGTGACAGGGGTCAGTGTAACCAGGTGGTAATCGTTGAGACAGGATGTTACAGAGGACTTTGGCACAGGGATGACTGGCTGTCTTGAGGCATGGTGGGATTCTGGCCTGGGAAAATGGGATGTTAAAAATGTCCGCTAAAACCTCAGCCAGCTGGTGAGCACAGTCCTTCAGAACCCTGCCTGGGATCCCATCTGGGCCTGGGGCCTTCCGGGGGTTGATCCTCTGCAGCATTTTCCTCACCTCTGCTGTTGATAAGTTAAGTTAGGCAGGGTGGAGTGGGTGGAGATGAGAGTCAGGGGTGCTTTGTGACCCTCTGCAACCCTGAATTGGATAAGCAGAAGATGATAAATAAATGAAGGAGTTTTAAATCCACTGTGGTGGTGTACAGAGGCAAAATTTAATAAAAAAAAGGCATTTAAAAAATGTGTAATTGAATTCAATATAGTGCCAATTCACAACAAAAATCGCCTAAGGCACTTTATCCTATACGGTGAAGACCTCACAATATTAGAGGGAAAACCCCAACAATCACACAATCCCCTATGAGCAGGCACTTGGTAACTGTGGGAAGGAAGAACCCCTTTTTAACAGGAAGAGGCCTCTGGCAGAACCAGGTTCAGGGAGGGGCAGCCATCTGCCTTAACTGGTTGGGGGGTGAGGGGAAAGAGAAAAAAGAAAGGAGAGCAAAAATTGGAGAGAGAAGACAACATTCAGTGACATGCAGCAGTCATGGGGAGTGAAAAGAGGTGGGTGGAGAAGAAATGCCCAGTACATAATAAGAAGCCCCCAGCAACCTAAACCTATTACAGCATAACTAAGCCCTAACTATAAGCTTTATCAAAAAGGAAGATTTTAAGCTTAATCTTAAATATAGAGAGACCTCCCAAATACAAACTGGGAGCTGGTTCCACAGGAGAGGGGCCTGATAGCTGAAGGCTCTGCCTCCCATTCTACTTTTAAAAGCTTAAGGAACCACAAGTAGGTCTGCACTCAGAGAGCGAAGTGCTCTATTGGGAAAATAATTCTCCAAAAATTTATGAACCTAACTGTAAATGTCATCAAATCATCATTTTATCCTGTTAGAAATTAAATAAAATATAAATTATTTGGTTACGGCCAAACTTGTGTTTCTTGAGATCACAGTGACCTCTGACATTTGACCAGTTTGACAATTGTTCCCTTCAAAATTAAGTTCCCTCCTGATAAAAATCATGTTCAATGAGAAACGGATGGATGGATGGACAACACAAAAACATAATGCAGTTTAAAAAAATAGAATGAAACACAATGTTTCCAATAACCCAGGAGTAGAAAATAAACCATATGGACAAACGTATTAGGCCTTCCCTAAACTGTTTATCCAATGTTGGAAGCCTAGAATTGTCCAAAATGTCTTGGTAAGCTGAAGCATTAAGAGTTCTTGTTACTGGAACTAAGAGGCCCAGGCTAACCTTAGAAAATCAGACTATTAGCATTATCCCTCCTTCACCAAAGTTCACATTTGGTAAATTCAGACTCATTCATCAGCCAAATAGTCCAGTTGCAGTGTACATTGCTGGCACTTTGTCCCACGCTTGGCATTGTGCTTGGTGATATCAGGCTTGAAGGGAGCTGCTCAGCCATGGAAATCCATGCCATAAAGCTCCTGATGCATAGTTTTGTGCTTAAGTCAATGCCAGGGGAGGTCTGAATCTTAAGCAGTTACTGAGTCAGCAGAACACTGGCAACTTTTATACATCATGTGCCTCAGCACATGGTGATCCTGCTCTATAACTTTTTGTGGTCTGCCACTTCATGGCTGGGCTGCTGTGGTTCCTGAACTCTTCCACTTCACAATAATACCATTTACTTAATTGATGATGGAACCTAACCTAAGATTCATGAACTGACTTGTTGCAACAGTGCCGTCCTATGACAATACCAGAACTAGAAGAGCACTCATAGTGCAGACCTCTACCACACAGCTCATTTCCCCACATACTGTAACTTACACAGAAAACTAATACTCCACATTTATGTCTATCATGGTGCCTTTGATGTCCAAGATATGATCAAAGTCACTATGATGATCATGCCTTTGATGTCCAACCTCCTTAGTGGAGGTAATACTGACATCACTATTACTTAAATAGTTATTGATTTCAGGATTTTTGTTCGACATGATCCCATCATTCAATTCTTCCCAAAATTTAATCACCTCTTCCTTTTATGAAGCCGAATCCATTAAAAAAATTTCATCCAAATCCGTTCATAACTTTTTGAGTTATTTTGCTCAGAAACAGGCAAACCAATGCTGGCGATCACATAACCTTCTCGGCGGAGGTAACAAGCCATTTTTTCACAAATGTTTGTAAATTCAGACTGCATGGCTAGGTGCTTGATTTTAAATATCAGAAATCAGAATATTGTATTAATCCCAGGGGGAGAATTGCATTGTGGCATCAAACTAAATTAAACATGAATTCAATGATTAAGAGGTGTGGCCCAGTAACTTTGTTCATATATTGTATCTACATCAAGAGAAAACATTTCTTAGTACAAAACAGAAATCTACACTTGTAACCACGTAAAAAGAAAATATTAGGGACACCTGACATGCATATGTGGAAAATACACTGGCCTGACAATTCTGGTCATTTTAAATAAAAATCTAAAAGAGATCCTGTGAGTGCCACAATTATTTGTTTTAACATCATCCAGATGGTACTGTTTATTATTATTTTATTTCTCTTCTACTGGTTGCTTCTGCCTACTAAAGATCTCATGATGGGATAATTATTAAAATAAAATGTCATTTGGGCTATGACAAGCAGTACTATCCGGTTAGTAAAGTGTAAAATTATCATAATAAGTCCAAGATTCTTTCATACATAGATCTTAAAGTGTCAAAGCTGCCCATGTGGTTTTCTCATTTCTTTATTTTGTTCCTTCTCTAAAAATATTTCAAAAATGGCTGCATTTGGATTTTTACATGATGTTAAGGTCTTCCCTTTGAACTTTGTAGCTTTTCTTAATAAACTGATTAACTTTGTCATCAAAAGTCAAAGGAGAAGTACATATATTGTAAAAGTATTAAATATTGTGCATTTTGTACTAAAGAGCCAGATCATCAACTCTGAGATGCTGCAACATTAAAAGCACATTTACTGTCCACATACTTTTTTTCCATCTGCGATATTCCTTAACCCTTTTCATAGGATTGCATGCATGACATGCGGGTGATTACAAGAGCATTTGTTAAGAATGTGTTGGATCAGTGGAAGTGAGAGGTTCAGCTTACAGTGAAGGCTGTTAAAAAGCTTCACAACTTGGCACGCCTCACCGTGTCGTGTAACAGCCTCAGCTCATTGCATTTGCAGCTGGTTGGCTTCAACAAGTGCATTCTCCCATTTGGATAGACAGCATATGTGGAGTCTCTTTGTTTGCAAAGAAGCAAAAGTCCTGAGAGAGCTGACATTAGGTCCTGAGGTTCCTGATATTTTAAAGAATTACACAAAACAAGAGTCTAAAATAATATTTCAGAATATCAAGTCAAGTGAGATCATCATCAAGTGTAGCTAAAGATTTTTTTTTACAGAGCTTTTTTTTTTTAAAGTTAACATTCAGCCTGAGGTTTTCTTTGGCTTTCTTAAGCAAAGCCTTTGTTGAATCTCCTACAATAAAGCACACTTGTTTGAGACTATTTTAATTATAATCTTCCTGTAAAGACAGAATAAGAGAGATAATACATGTTATTGTGAAAATGAATCTTGGTGAAGGGGGTGACTGATTATGTGGTGGAGCATGCTGTGCTCCTGTTTGGCTTTAATTAGAGTAATAGCAGGAAGCCGAGCTGTGCTTTTCATCAGTGGTCCAAAGGAGGGAGAAGTTTCACAATGAGACACCCTGCAGAGTTCAGATATGATATTCACTGAAAATATTACAATAATTAAAAAGATGCTTTTGATTATGTTTCAAGATGATATTATGCTGCAGGACAGATGATTATTTTTCATTTACAGTTAAGGGTAGGTGGTGTCTTGGCTGGCTGCATGTTCAGTCTGACCTTTGTTTCTGGTTCAGTTTTTCTCTTTGATGCATTGATCAACAAGTTTAATATTTTCTGTAAAAACACACTTTTTGCCATAGATTAGTGAGTACTGCATCATTTGGAGATGCACTTACACCCACACAGAAGACTTTTCCTGCAACAGGAAATATTCATTTAGACAGATTGGGGGTGTGAAGACTCTCTTTGTGAGTGACTCATTGTGAATACATTAAGAAATTTCTCCAAACTTCCCAAACACCTACCAGTGCATTCTAGGGGCTGCTTTTCTTATCAGCCTGAAAAGCTTTTCATATTTTTGTTGTATAAAAAAAATGTTTGTTTTGAATGTGCACTGATGACCTCCCAGCCCACTTTTTCAGTTTTAAAATCAACATCCTTAAGAATTCAGGTATATTTCTGTCTATTAATCTTCACTATGTAATTTATTATAAAATAAAGTACTGTATTTACTCGAAGACTGACTCAGCTGTGCAATGATTCATCAAAGTAGAAAACGTAACATTTTATTTATGGAAAGAGAAAGTGACTCTTTTTAAAAGAATTGTGTTTTAATATGCAGATTTAAAAATAATTATAAAAGAATGTAAAGAAAGGCTTAATGTTTGGCAAACACTCAATATATGGGCACATTTCACCTACATGATCTCATTCTACATCTATTGGCATTAATATGAATTAATGCCAAGCTACAACAGCTTCCACTCTTCTGAAAAGACTTTCTGCAAGATTAGGGAGTGTGTCTGGGAATTTTCGTCTCTGTTCTATTTCATCCAAAAGTTGTTTCCTGAGGTTGAGGCAAGGGCTCTGTGCAGGCCAGTCAACTGCTTCCATGTGAAACTCTTCCAACCCTGCTTTTATGGACTGTCATGCTGGAATAGAAATGGGATTTCCCCAAATTCTTCACACAAACTTCTTGGAAGCATGGAACTGTGCAAAATGTCTTGGTCAGCTGAAGCATTACGATTTCTTTTCAGTGGAACTAAGGACCCCGAGCCAATGCAGTCAGGCAGATAACGTTCTGCTGGCATTTGCCAAATCCAGACTCATACATCAGACTGTCAGATAGAGAAGAGTCATTTGCCACCTCACGGCACAGGTTTCCACTGTTGTCCAGTTGTGGAATACCTTACACCACTCCATCCTAGGCTTGGCATTGTGCTTGGTGGTGTAAGGTTTGCATGCAGCTGCTCAGCCATTGAAATCCATGCCATAAAGCTCCTGGTGCGCAGTTTTTGGACTGATTCTAATGCCAAAGGAAGCTTGGAACTCTGCAGTTTTTGAGTCAGCAGAGTGGTGACTTTTAAGCACTATGTGCTTTAGCGCTCAGTGACCCTGCTCTGTCATGTGTCATGGTCCTGGGTTTTTGTAGTCTAGTTTTGTTTGTCTTTTGAGTTTTGTATTTGGTTTTGAGCTTCTTTGTTCATATGCTCTGTTTATTGTATTCTCAGTTTATGTTTAGCTTCAGTTCTAGCCCCTGCCTATGTCGAGTGTATTAGTTCTCCTTACATCTCCTCTGTGTTATCTTCTTGTTTTTATGTCCTTCCGTTAAGCTATGTTATGTCTGCATTTTCAGTTATGTTTCTCGTTTTCTGTTTTACTTTGTTGACCAGTTTGTCCTGTGCTTTGTGTCTAGTTTTGCATCCTGCCCTTGATTGTTGCCACCTGTTCTCCTCTCCCTCCTGTTGCTTGTTACTCCTTACTCTGTGTGTATTTATACCCCTACCTTCCTCTGCTCTGTATTGGGTCGTATGCCTGTTGTTGTTTGGCAGTCTATACATCAAGCCAAATAAAGTTAAAATTTTTAGTCTAGTCAATTCATGTTTAGTCATGTCTAGTTTAGTTTTCTCTTTGCTCCCTGCAACTATTTAAGTTTGTATCTTTGGGCTGTTTATTGTTTGGACTTTTTATCAGCTTCATTAAAGCTCGCTTTTATGCAACTTCCCCCCTGGGAATTATTCAGATTCTGGTTTTAGTTCACCTCACCACCTCAGTCTTTGAGTTTGCATTTTGGGTCCCCACCACATCCTTCTCCAAACTCTGACATAATGCTACGTTGTCTGCCACTTTGTGGCTGAGTTTCTGTGGTTCCTAAATGTTTCCAGGTTGCAATAATGCCACCTAAATTTGACTGTGGAATATCAAGGAGGAAATAAATTTCATGAACTGGCTTTTTGCATCCTATTGCAGTATCATGCTCAAATTCAGTGAGCTCTTTAGAATGACCCATTCTTTCACAAATGTTTGTAAAGGGAGGCGGCATGGCTAGGTGATTGATTTTATACACCTGTGTATTTTTGAAGTACTGGATGACACAATTGCCCACAAATTGTGTCTCACTCTTTCATTATTCTGACCCTGAAATTAAATGGTTTTATATTGGAGCAAAATTTCATAGTATCGTCATCTCTATCGTCTGCTTTAAATGTGTATCCCAGAACCCACTTTGGTGTAACATGCTGGCCACAACTGGGAACATGATGGTAAAGGGCATACCCACATGACAGAAAAACAATATTTTCTGACTGTATGCTGCAACGTAGACTGTAAATAAAAGATGGACTTAGCCACCATGACATCACCATGGACAATTACTATGAGGTCTTGAGTTAGATGTCACTTAGAGCCACAAGTGACTATATTTGAATGAGAGGAATTTTAAGTTATAATCTAACACTACATCAGTTAAGCTGCATCCATGGACTGTTTAGGTGCATTGCACAAACACAGATACTTGGAGACAAGAAAAACAAGTATTTATTTTTTATAGACAATAAGCCTCACATTGGTGGTTTAATAGCAACTGTCAGGCCTGCTCATGAGTAAACACAGGCTAATCTAAATGAAAATATGCTGGTTGTCAATAATACTGCATGCCTGTAAAATTATGATCTTTATCCTAACAGCAGCTAGAAGAGATCTTGACTTTTCAGTGTCTTAATGCCTTGCAGATGGATTTAAACTGATCTGAAATTCCAAAGATGTAAAGTATTGTCCAAAAATAATTATGTTAAAAATTCTCGTTTTGTGTTTATAGCCTTTTGGGGTTTGAACTGTGACCTAACGTTGTTAACTTAACTATCAGTACCCCCATCAGCACTGCTCCACAGCTGCAACACCATGCCCAGACTCTCTGTTGTGAAATGTAGGGGGAAACAATTGGCCATTTTGTGATCTAAAATGTGATTTCAAGTTACGTCTTAAAAAATACAAATGAAAACCTTTTTTTAATGTTTTGCTTTTCTCACCGCAGTATAAATACTCATTCCCGCAAGGGCAGCTAAGAAGAGAAAATGGACCTGGAGGGTTAAAAAATAAATACAAATGTTCAGTCTTTCTTTTAAGCCTCTCTTTTAGTGCATTTATTGCCCTTGTTCCACTAAAAAGCCTTTTGCTTTTGCATAATTATGTATCAAGTCTGCAATGACTGGGGAGTGACCTTCAATTTCAGGATTAATTACCTTTGTGTAAATTTCACTGCATGAATAAAGCTTTCTGGCATGACACCTGATGGAGAGGGGAAGGGAGACTTACAATGAAATGCCAGATAATGCAGACACTTAGACTAGACTTAGCAGATAATGCTATATGATACTAATGTGCCTTTGATGTCACATAATTTGTGGTTTTTCCACATTGGTACATAGGGACAATTGATTTATAACTTGCTATCGAGTAGAATTTCTAACTGAAGTTGACTTTCTGATGAACGCCAGGCTTAAAACATGCTTTTGATAGTGGGTGATTATTTTAATAGATCATTATGAACAGCCCACAATCCCATTACACCGAAGAGTCATTTTTATGCAGCCAAATTAATACACACAACATCAAATTTGTCAGAGCTTTAAATAATTTCTAATCACAGAATAACAGCTCTGGACCTTCTTTTGATTATATAGTTTATTAGCTTCCCAGCATGTCCTCTTAGAACCGACGGTGCACATTATCCTTTGCAAATGCAGCGTCTGAGTTCTCGCTGACCTAATTTGGATGTTAAACATTTTCTCACAAAGGGTTTCTTCTGAGCAGCAAGAGCTGACAAATAGGGCCATAGGTCCCTAATTTTGTCCTTATTCCTTTATTCTGGTCTTATGTTCTGAAAGAAAAAGCTCCAGGGCCAGTCCCTTCAAAGTCTTTGCCTAATCGATTTCATGGGACTTCAAAGGGGAATTCCTTCATTATCTCATTCCCAGTCATCCCAGAATAAATCACGGCTGAATACCTGCTACAGCTGAATATGGACAAAAAGTCAATTAAAAGCATATTATTATACTAAAATAATAATTTGAAATTGATGGGCTCTATAAAGAGGCAATATCGTTCACCATTTTCAGTGCCTGTGGTACCATGAAAGTTTATGAGTCATGAAGTTGGAAATCTCCCAGTGAGCCATTCAGAGCAAAAAAGGGATGAAAACAGAAACTCTTTATAAAACACACCTCACTATGAAAATGAAGCTATATTCTTGTTTGTTATGGGGCTTGACCGTTAATCACAATCATTAGCCAAGCTAATAACACTCATTTTTGTCCAACAGGTAACCACTACGGTCTAGGGCTGTAGGGTTTTTTTCATTTGAAATTTGACCTGATATGTTCAAAAATAACAATCAACGTCTTTAACATGTCTCTAAATATTTTAAATTCTCCACAGTGCAAACTTTGGGAATATCAACTGTAGGACATATGTATCAAATGCCAAACAGAAAATTATAGGCCAGTACAATGCCTGTAAGCCACTTGGGTTTTTTTTTTTTGTTTGTTTTTTTGGTGTTCAGTAACAGTTATTGATTCACTGGCTGACAATGATAATGTGGTATAGTTGTTTCAGTTTGAAAATCCTTTTTTGAAAAATATTTCCCTTAGTTAAATTTTTTCCACTGAAAATGCTATATGACTCAAAATTGCAGCACTTGATAAATTCGAAACTTATATGCTGTCATGGTTTGCCATAATGTGAGGAGAGGACCCAGATGCAGGACTCCAGAAAGCCAAACAAATATAACTCAAAGGGAGCTTTACTCAAGCTGACAGAAGTCTGAAAACTCACAATTCAAACTGGGAAACACAAGGTGTATAGAAACACAGACTGTGGCTGGGAAGCAACATGGATGACGCAACACAGAACTAAGGAGAGGTAAAAGTATAAATAGACAAAGACGAACGAGCAAATGAGAAACAGGAGCACAGGTGGCAACAATCAAGGGCAGGAAATAAAACTAAACAAAACACGAGACCAGACTGGTTACAAAATAAAACATGAAACAGAAAAAACAAACAGGGAACATCCAGGGAACTAAAAAAACAACACAGGAAGGCTCCTAAGAGTAAACATAAGCAGGAATGCAGAGACAAATAAAGACGGCAAGGCTTAACTATATAGAAATAAACAAAGGAAACAATACACGGAGAATACAAAAGCCCTGAAGAACTAAGAAACTCAAAAAGCATAAAAAAACTCAAAAATACATAAAATCAAACTACAAAAACACAAGATCGTGACATTTGCTTTAAGGTGAAAGCCAATGAACATGGGTTTTCTATTGTCAGACTAGTGGATTAATCCACTGTGGCGACTCCACATTGGTAATTTAGCAGATGTTTTACGCCTAAAGCCCTCCCTGACACAATCCTCCATGGCGAGAGAGGCTTGTGTCCCCACCTGGAATCAAACCAGGGAACTTACCTTTGTGCAAATGTGTAAACCACTACACTACAGAAATGCCATGACTAAAGCAAGTTCATAGCTCAGCAAGGTTAGAGAAATGCTATAGAGGTTGTTAGTTTGAGACCCCTTTGCATCTTTTAATATTTTTCCTTCTCATTCTTTCTCTCGAGAATGTTTTGTTTATTTGACTTCCTAATTGATAAAGAGAAACATTTCTTGAACACAAATGTTCTATCACTAGAAAGTCTAACAACATGTCATGGTCCCCTGTCCTCCTGGTGCGGACTCACCCTCTCTATCTCTCTCCCTGATTATTTCTCTCTCTCTCTCTCTCTCTCACGCTCTGTCGGGTTGGGCTGGGCATAATTAACCTTTAGCCTCCTAGCAGCTGTGGAGGCCGAACATGCTCCTCTTCACACCGGCTCTCCATCAGCTGATGGCCTCCCCGGCCTTTTTAAACAGCGGCGTAGCAGCAACTCACTGCTGGATCGTTGCTTATGCCTGGTAAAGTTGTCTGCCAGCAAACTATCACTCAGTGTACTTTTAGTGTCTGAGTCTTTACTTCTGAACCTAGCCTTTTATGCCTGATAATCCTGACGGCTCTCTCTCTATCTCCTACCAGACCTGCATGCTCACGGAGCACAATCAGAAACCTTACCAGAGGAGGAAAAAAGGAGTGCGCTCACCTTGCCCAGCCCTCGCACATCTGGACCCAGCAATAACCATCGCTTGCACATTCACTGTTTACCTGCTTGTAAATAAACCTTTTAAACTCAGCTTCTGCATCGGATCTG
>VUQH01050252.1:0-16803 GCA_015106775.1 Etroplus canarensis | reverse complement strand
AACCAGGCGTTGATAGTACATTGCAGAAAGTCTCAGACTGTCTTAGCGACATAAATTGTTGGATGTCATTGAACTTTCTCAAACTAAACCATGACAAAACTGACATAGTAATTTTTGGCAATCAAGACGCTGTTAGTCTCATAAGAAATGACTTGGGCCCACTATCAGCTAATGTGCATCCCCATGTCAAAAATCTTGGCTTCATTTTCGATTCTACCCTCAAGCTGGACAAACAAATAAACTCAGTTGTTCGTGGTAGTTTTTTCCAGCTCAGGAGCATTTCTAAACTCAAAACTATTTTGTCATTTAAAGATCTGGAAGTTGTTATCCATGCCTTTATTTCATCACGCCTCGATTACTGTAACTCTCTCTATTTAGGCATCTGTCAGTCAAGCTTGTCCTGCCTGCAACTTGTTCAAAATGCAGCCGCAAGGCTCCTGACGGGTACCGGAGGGAGAGAGAGTATTACTCCGGTACTCGCATCTTTACATTGGCTGCCAGTTAAATACAGAATTGATTTTAAGGTTTTATTATTTGTTTTTAGAGCCCTTCATGGCTTGGCTCCAGGTTACATTTCAGATCTCCTTAGCCTGTACCTTCCCATTCGACCCCTGCGTTCCTCCAGTCAGATGCTTTTGCAGGTTCCACACTCCCAGTTAAAATCTAGAGGTGACAGGGCTTTCTCCATTGCCGCACCAAGACTCTGGAACAGTCTTCCCTCTTTTATAAAATCCTCTTCCTCTTTTCAAATCAAATTTGAAGACCTATCTATTTTCAAAGGCATTTGGATCTTTTATTCTGTTTTGGTTACTCTGGTCTTTTATCTCATTGGATGGTGTATGCATGTGTATATATATTTACACGTATTTATGTCCCGTGCATACCCATGTGTGTGCACATGTGTGAGTGTGTGTGTGTGAGTGGGTGTGTGTATATTTAGATGTATATGCATGTGTGTACATATATACTTGTACAAACAAGTGTATATAAGAGTGCTTGTATGTGTGTGTATATATACATATGGATGTTTTGTAGTGCTTTTTATCTTATTTATTTTAATTTTTTTTATTTGATTACATTATCCCTCTGTTCAGCACTTTGGCCGACACTTGATGTCTTTTAAATGTGCTATGCAAATAAAGCTGACTTGACTTGACTTGACTTGACTTGCTACTGATTTTCAGTCCAGTTCTTGTGTCATTTTCATACCTCAGCCTATTCTCCCCATTTCCCTTCCTTATGAATGTCTTCTTTACAGTCACCCTTCCACCAAGACCATTTCTGATGAGGCTTCAGTGAACAGTAGATGGATCAACTGAAGGTCCAGCTGCATCTCTGAGGTCCTGTGTCAGGTCTTTGCTGGATTTTTTTTTCCTATTTCTAAAGGACATGACTTGCAGATACTGTTCATTTGCTGTAGATAGTTTTTTTGGGCCTGCCACTTCTTCTTTTGCCCTCCACTTGTCCACTGGAGCAATGTGTCCTCAGATTTGTAAGGGCATGCTGTATCAGAAGGGGGGAAATCACTTACTATGCTGAAATATGTCAAATTTTGAAAAAGCAGCCAATGTCCAAAGAAAAAAATTGAAAGACCTCCATAAAGCCTGGAGAAATATTGCACGAGACCACTTTTAAAAAAGTACAAGAAAGTCTGGCTCCTTGGAGGCCAAATATAAAGACATGAGGGGTGGCTCAAGACGTTTTCATAGTGAAACATATATAAGCTGCATCAAAAGAAGGTTTGGCCAGTTGGAGGCAGCAGAATAAGCTGTAAACACAAAAATGAACCCCGCAGATCAATTGTGAAATCTTTTTACAACCCAAAATTACCTTGTCACCGTCAGGATGCGTCAGCTACAGTAAATGTCATTATAATTTCAAAATGACAGCACCCTCTAGTGGTAAGTAAAAGGAAATTACAGTATTTCTATGGGCCTGAGGAAGCCAGATGCCATGGTTGGAGGTTGGGGTGGCTCAACAACATGTTGCTGTTATTTTTGCACTTTTAAAATCAATAGTTTTGTATGATAGTACATCCCTGTAGGTGTCAGAGGCCAAAAAAAAAATCTAAAATCTAATTTTGTAATTTAGTCATTTAGAATAAAATATTTATCAAAACTCTATAGTGAATTGACCAAATCTCCACATCTAGCAAATTCTTACGAACATTAGTTTATTTGGATTGTGTAGTCGTAAGTATTTTAGTTTTTTCCACTTTCAGTTTGTTTCCTTTTTGTGTTTTTTTTTTTTTTTTTTTTAACTTCCAGTTGCTGTTGCATGCTTGTATCGCAAGTCAAAAATTGCTTTTCTCCTGAGACACCCTCTGTTCTGGCTATCAGGCCCCTCTCCTCTGCAACCAGTTCCCAGTTTGTATTTGGAGAGAGACACCTTCTTTATTTTTAACACTAGGCCTAAAACATTCCTTTTTGATATAAGTTATAGTTAGGGTTGGATCAGGTGACCCTCAACCATCCCTTAGTTATGCTGCAGGCTTTGGCTGCTTGGGGACTTCCACTGTGTATTTCTTCTCCACCCACCTCTTTTCACCCCCATGTAATTTTAAGCCACAGCTACATCTCATTCAGTTTTGTGTTCTCTCTCCCATAGTTTGTCTCTCTGTCCTCTCATGTTTTACTCCTCTCTTTCTCCTCACCCCCTGAACCAGCATAGGCAGGTGGCTGCCCTTACCTGAGTCAGGTTTTGCTGGAGATCTCTTCCTGTTAAAAGAGAGTTCTTTCGTCCCACTGTTGCCAAATGTTTGCTCAAAGGGGATCGTTTTGTTGGGGTTTTATCCCTAATATTTTAGGGTCTTTACCTTGCAGTAGCGCCTCAAGGTGACTTTTGTTGAAAATAAATGACAAAAAAGATAAAAATGAATTGAATGGAACATGCATGCGCATTTTTTGAAAATGTCTTCTGATGGCCTGATATAAAAGTACTAGGTCAACCAGCTGTGGTTCCGCATTACAGCGGGAGCTATATGTAACTCAACATTATTTTAAAAAAATAATAAATTAATGTAGGTTGAAACAAATTGTAAATTGGTGCTCACTGTGTTCATTTACATTTTACACAGTATATAATAACTGTAAGAGTAATATGGCAAACGCATAATAATGAGCTAAGACCCAAACTACAATCAGGTTAAAATTTACCTTCAGTACTTCTTTGGCTCTGTCGTATGGGTCTGAGGCATACAGCTCAGTTTTGGACAGGGTTACATTGGGATAGCTGCAGGAGATAACATGTTGGTTACTACAGCTGCGTGAATAAATGAACAACTCTTAACGTCATTAATAGAAATCAGCTAATAAAACCAGAAGATACCAGGATTATTCCCTCTCTTGTGGTAATAATAATTTTAAGGAGCCTCATCTAGCCAAGTGCTGTTTATTCAAAACATCCCAAAAGTACTGATGAACTGAAACAGTCAGGAAGAACAGTTCAAAATTCGATTGTCATAAACAGCTACAGGAAACACGTGACTGAGGTTGTCGCTGCTAAATAAATAAAAATATTAACAAGTTTCCTAAAAGTTTTTCTAAAACTGAAATTATTCCTTCATATGCTTGATGACTGGTTTTAAACTATGTTTGCTTGCCATAAACCTGTAACCACTGCCTTTCTTGGGGGGCGAGGTGATGATGTTACGTCCAGGAGATCGATGAGCTTTCCGGGCGACTGACAGTGGACTCATGGCTTCAATGGGCCCTGACAGAGTCCCGTAGTGACTACCAGAACCACAGCTGAAGCATACAGAGGTCATGTAAGAATGAGGAACCAACAGTAGCTTTTGTAAACAAATAAATAAATGTGAGTGTATCTGTGTTAATGCAGTAAGTAAGATATTGCCTTTTGGTTTAAGAGCTTGAAGAACATAGTAGCTCTTTATTTCAAACAGGTATTTCAAAAGGTAGCAAAATGTATCTATTTCTTATCAGGATTCTTCATGGTGTGTGGTTGTAGCCATCTAGCACCCCAGGACAACATGTCCTCCTCTGAATATTTTTTAATAATAAGTGATGTACACATTTTCCTTATAATGTTTGCGTAGTTTTGTTTGTGGATATCAGCTCACGGCTTCTTGACCCCGTTGCTGGGTAGGAAGGCTTTGCCCACGTTCTTCTTTGCTTGCTGCATGCGGTTCTGTCGGGCCAGTCTCACCGGGTCGCTCAGCGCCTCGTGTTCAAATATCCGCTTGAACGAGCTGTCAAAAAATCCGCTTTGCAGAGCGCATCGTTGTTTGGCGACACCTGCCTGCATCTGCCTGCTTCGGTATGCTGATTCGTTGAACGGACCTGGATTGAGAATGAAAACATCCAGCAGTATTTGTGTCAGTGATTTTTAGAGAGTGATGCATCTGTGTCAACAGATTATTAAAAGGCTGGCTAACTTGTTTGACACAAAGTGTGAATATGTGGGCTGCCACATATTCTAAATGCTGAGATTTTTGAACTACCACGCCAGCATCTCATCTGATCTCAGAAGCCAAGCTGGATTAGGCCTGGTTAGTACCAGAACAGTTGGGCTATTTTCCAAAATGCCATAAAAACAAAACTCTGTTCTATGTTAATTCACGTGAACTTTTACTTAACTTACAAACGCACAAGAAAAAGACTTTCAGTAGCTTACTAATCAATTTAACTGTATTTTGTGAATACAAACAAATTAGAATCTGCTGGGGGCAGCACACTCAGAAAAGTTGGAACTGATTTAAAATAAGATTGAAAAGTTTTCAGAATATTCAGATATCTCTGGTTTGCACATTAAACAGGCTAACTGAGAGCAGGTGAGGAATAACGATTAAATATGACAGCAGTACCCATCAGATGCTCAGTCTTTGCTGGCAAGGATGGGTTGTCACTTAATACAGTGACAATGTGCTAGGTGACAAAGGTTTTCTGAACCAGAAATGCAACTTGAAACTGCATTACCCTAGGACAAAGCCATGCATCTACTCTATGCAGAAGTGCTGTTGAGTTCTCTGGGTCCAAGCTCATCTCAGATGGACTGAGTGATTGCAGAACCCTGTGCTGTGGTCAAGTAAATCCACATTAAGCTGTTGGGTGTTAGAGAGATTTATACTGCTATCAAGGTGACGTTTCTTCCCAGGACAGCCATGCTTATCAGCACGACAATGGCCGATCACATTCTCCAGGTTTCTTGAAGGACATTCCAAAAGAAGAGCTTTGGAATGTCCTGGCTGATTTCCAGTCCAGTTCTTGTGTAATTTGGCATACCTCATCCTTTTCTCCCTGCTACCCTTCCACTGAGAACATTTCTTATGAGGCTAGATTTTGGGCCTGCCACTTCTTCTTTGGTTCCTCACTTGCCCAGTTTCCTCAGTTTTTTTTCTGGGTACACTACACACCATGCCAAAATATACCAAGTTTCCAGCTAACAGTTCTTTGGGAATCACCTTGTTGGTGCAAAAATACTATTATACTGTATGCCTATCAAATTGTGTTATCTTTGGCTTTTTTGTATTCAGCAAAAGAAACTGGAACAAATGATGTTCTTATGTGACAGGCTGCCAGCAGGGGTTTTAAATGCTTGAATGAATCATAGCTCAGTGTTAGGTGATGAATGAAAACATATCCCTGAAAATGTTCAGGTACAAGGACTGGACAGAAAATGAGTGAAAAAGCAGCCAGTGTCCGAGGCAGAAGAAAGTCTGGATTCTTGGATGCAAAATATAAAGACATGAGGAGTGACTCAAGACTTTTGCACAGTACTGTGTAATTATATTTTTGTCAGTATATTAAACTGACATATATTTGTACGTATTGGCTGCTATAGTGCAAAGCTTTGAGGCTGGCATCTAAAGTAATAGCATGCTTACGGCTGGTGGGTGGTGTGTATTTGTCTCCAGCAGATATGTAGCTCATCTCCTTAAAAACACCAAGACGCTCCATATCACTCTTCCCTTCACCCGATGGCATTTTTACACCTGGGACACACACACACACACACACACATACATGGATGTAGCTTTTGGGTTAGGCTTTAAGTCCAACTGCTCCAGATGCAAGCCAGTGTTCCCTTACTGTGAAGTAACAAAGTGTCCTAGTTGAGTCCTCCTCCTGCTGGCTGCACCTTCAAAGTTGTTTCTAAGGTTTTCTTGTACCATAAAAGTGACAAAGGAGCATCTTTTGAGTATCATGTTGTCGAGAGTTAAGCAGATAAAACAAAAACAAAACACATAAACTTATTAGTGTATAATCCTGTACACAGGTGAATA
Source organism: Etroplus canarensis (assembly GCA_015106775.1). Lineage (NCBI taxonomy): Eukaryota > Metazoa > Chordata > Actinopteri > Cichliformes > Cichlidae > Etroplus > Etroplus canarensis. Next base: position 10,562 of record VUQH01050252.1, on the reverse strand, counting down.
AAGCCCCCAATATAAAAGTACAGACTTTCACATACAGATACATGCCCAAACATACCTGTGGGTAAAGTGTGGCAGTTGTTGGATATCTGAAGGGTCAGCCTTGTCAGTAAATTTAGATGCAGCTTTATATCTGGGTTTGTCTGTGTGACTATTATATCACACAACTGTGTATATTGTGTCTTCTGTGTATGCAGGTTGGTTACCTTGGAGAAAAGGAAGTGGAGAATTGTGTAAAGCTGGAATGATCTCATATGGAAGTAAGGCAAGGTTACCTTCAAAGTAAAAGCACAACATTTGCTTAACGTTTGCAAATTGTTTCCATTAGAAATTGTCTACAAATACACTGAAGATGGAATTTTGGTCCTTTTTTTGAGTGCTAAATGCTGAAGTTTTTCATTTATCACATGTGATTTTCCTACATGTTGGTCCAGTGTGTAAGTAATTCACTATGTACTGGATAAACTTCAGTATATCTCACTCAGATCGAGACACATTTCTGAAATAAAAGAAGGCAGAAAACTATCCAGAAGCCAAAAGAGATACACAAATGTGTAAACATTTCCGTAGAAATACAAATGTCTCATCGTCAAGGTGCGAGAGGAAAAGTCAAGGGATAGAAACGTCAGGCTGTAGACAGACAGACAGACAGACAGACTGACTGGTTTTTAGTTTTTGCAGCAGTGAAAAATATGATTTTGCATTACAGAAACTAAATAAGAAAGTGTGTGCTCACTAAGTGAAAATAAGTGAATAGGCTAACTGTTTGAGCTGCCTCATGCAGTGCTGAAGTCGCCAGGGGTCTGTGACTGCAGAGCTGGTGCAGAGGGCCTCTGCTGACTTGGAATTGAGGTAGATTTATCACATGTCAGCAGGGGTGTTTTTCTAGTTTTCTTATGTTTTGTCAGTATGTTTCTTTATTCCCCTGCACATATACTTCTGAATAAGTTGTGTGTGCGTGTGTGTGTGTGTGTGTGTGTGTGTGTGTGTGTGTGTGTGTGTGTGTGTGTGTGTCCTGGAGAACAGGAACCATTCGAGGAACTCAGTTTCTCCGAGGTATCTAATGTCTCCCGTTAGGGGTCCTCCTCCTATGTACAGTGAAGGAAAACAGTCCACCTCTCTGAACAGAGTCTGGGATGCTGTGGTTGCTGCTGCACAAAAAGTTGATGGTCAACAGATCAATAAAAACTGACAGACGCCATGGATGGAAGACTTTGAGTGCTATTGAAAACAAGGGTGGCTTTATTGGTCACTGATTTATTTTTTGAAATTTCAGAAATGTTTATTTGTAAAGTTTGAGTTGTTTATTTATTCTCTCTTTAACAGATGAAAATAAACAAGTGAGATGGAATATTTTTGTTTTTCTTTGAGTTGTGTAATAATTTTGAACACTAATAGTTGCCTAATAATTGTGCACACAGATATTCTCGTACAAAAGCCAAAACCTCACTTTTACTTCCTTAATATTTAGGTTTGAGCTTTATTAACATTTTGGATTGGCCAAGAGCTCCGTTGTTGGTAAATAATAAAATGAATCCTCAGAAATGCACCTTGCCTAATAACTGTGCACACAGTGTATTACAAAATCTAGGATCTCTATCCAGTTACATGGACTTCACTGTTGTGATGAACTTCATGATAGCATTTTTCAGGATTCTTCATTCTAAGCATGGATTTAACAGGATGGTTGCTGCTACGCTGAAGCAACAGACAGTATTCTTCACATAAGGGTAGCCTGCCTGATGCCCTGTGTTGAATCTGCACAATAAAGAGAGGGTTTGTACGACCTCAAAATCTTTCATGTAAATGCAAATTTCTTACCGGTTTGTTTCTTGACTCGGTGTATTGAGAAACAGCTCAAGTTGACAGTGTCTGTATTGAATGATGCTACTTTAATTGCTTGATGATTTGGTTAAGAGACTGAAACAATACTGTGCACATTTCTACAAACTGATCTTTAATTTACTTTGTAAAATTCTGATCACCATGAATGAGTCTTCCCTCAGATTTCATTAACTAACTAAAAGGTCCACCGTAAAACAGATGTATGATGTCGAAATCAATTAATATTCATTCTGAATTAATCTTAGACACTACAATAGACCATCCAACTAATTAGGTTGCTTTTGTATTGTGTACCAATCTGAAGAGGTGAAAAGCATTGAATACCATTGCAAGCCGCACATTTCTATACTCATTTTACTAAAAGTCTTTCATTAAGTATTATTATTATTATCACCAAATTCATTAAATATTAATGAATGTTTAATGAACACACACACTCACAGAATAGCCCCTGACAAAAAAGTCCCCTTCAGAGCTCCACTGTATAAGTATATCTAATGGAAAATCTTTCTCATTACACAGGCTAAGAGCGTACAAAAATACAATTTAGTTTTGGAGGAAAAGGACAAGAAATCTTTCCCTGTCAGTGCGCTAATATTTTCTAACGTGGATCCTTTCGTCAGTAGTTTTTGGGGTCTTTGTTGTTATTGGTCTATGGCAATGCTCATGAGGTTGAAACACACTACTTATTTAAGTCACACATTACAACATTAATCAAACCCACCGCCATCCCAGATCAATATTCATCTAACAAAATCCATTTTCTGTTTTTGATGGACAACCTGGCATGCTGTGGAGAAGGAGGGTTTGTGTGATTTGGCCACTGCAGTTGTAATGGCAAGGCTAGGAGTGTGTTTGCTGGCAGTGCTACATTCAAATTACCAAAATATGCATATAAAGACAAATAAATATAGAAATGACCCGGCTCTTTTACTTTTAATATCATACAGTGGAAGTGATTGGAACAAAGTGGTATTTTTTGCACTAACCTCATTGTAACCTCTGCTTCAGTATGTAATTATTATATCTCCAAGTGCAAAAAAGTTTCAATGTAGGATTCTAAATGTTGGCACAGTGATGGACCTCCATGAGATATGGAACTCAATAGATTTTTAAAATATGAAATTGCCACTAGGTGGCATAATCTATATTTTATACACACACACACACACACACACACATATATAAATATATATATATATATATATATATATATATATAGTTATTTTTTTCACATTTTAACCATATCTCTGTGACTTTTTGTCCAATGGTAAATGGACTGGTGCTTTTATAGTGCTTTTCTACTCTAACTTACTACAGGCCTCATTCACCCATTCATTATTCTATGTCTTTAAGCATGTTTAACTATCACACACACACTGAAGCTCTGATGGATGCATTGGGAGCAATTTGGGGTTCAGTGTCTTATCCAAGGATGCTTCGGCACGTAGACGGGAGAAGCCAGGGATTGAGTCGCCAACTGCCACCAAGAAGTGTATGAAATGAAAACCACATTGATCATTGGAACATACAAGTTCATCATGACGCCATGCCTTGTCTGCTGCCATCGCCATCTGTTGATGCCACCAAAAAGTGCACATAAATCCTTCATCTTTCAAAAACTATTTGACACAGCAGTTTGGATTTTGGCACAGTTATAGACCTCCATGAGATGTGGAATTGATTAGATATTTTAGCCATTTTGAAAATACAGATTGGCCATCAGGTGACATTTTTACATTTTTAGCCACGTATTCTGCAACTATTTGTCCGATTTGCGTGCAAAAATAGCCGAACTGATCGTGGGATCACATATTTTTATGGTGACACCATACTGCCATTGCTGCCTACTGTTGCTCTTTAAAACCATCAAAAAATTCAGGGATATTATGGAATCAACTTTGCTGCTGCACATATTGGTTCTTAATCATTCAATCTGCATTAACAAACAAAAAAACCAAAAAACCAAAAAACAGAAATAAACTGATCATGGCATCCTGCCTCACATCGCTTCAACTGGAGTTGGTTCAGGTCAGCATTCATGAAGAAATCAGGTTTTTGGGGGTTAGTATGGTGACTGTGGGGAGCTAGTTATGAGCTATGTTTACCTCATTCCACTTATGAGATTTTAAATACTCGGGTCAACATAACCCTGGGCTAACCTAGCCATCTCGCTGGGGTGCTCACCACCTCCTGATGCATGGAATGGGCTCCAGGATGGATGCACTAAAATAAACACTATGTTCAAATGTTTTTCTGCATTCCACAACAGCTGAATAGAAGTCAGACCTCCTGATTTGCAATGAATCACACAAGGATCAAAAAGGGTTTTTTTTGCTGAAAAAAAGAATCTTTTAATCTTGTTCATGGTGGTACCTTCTTAGCCCTCAGTTTCTTCTTTATGTTACATGAAATAAGCTGCAGTGTGGCTGGTTAGACTGTTGCTTTAGGTGCATTTCATTCATTATTTTACACAAAAATTAATTTCAGCACTTTTAGAAGCAATGATCTCTGGGAAATTATAATAGAAATAATGAAGTCTGAAATTTTTTTGCAAGGGCTGTCTATGGCCACAAGGTGGCAAGCTAGCTTTAAAAAAAGACGACAATACTAAAGGGCCTTGTAGTTACTCAAGTCAATTTACCTCATGTACATATAGAAATGTGAACTGCTCTCATTTGAATCTAGAATCTAAACTTCCCCACAAAATGTTACATAAGATTCCTCTGAATTGAGAGAGAGCAAAATAGAAGAAACAGGGTGGAAGGTGGGATGGGGGGGGGGTGATGTTTGACAGAGAAGACAAAGTGACAAAGGAGTAAAGAGGGAAAGAGAAAGGCAGGGACAGACAAACAGGGGACACACTGAAGAAAGTGACCTGCTAGACAGAAGATCCAGAGAGAGACTCAGAAGACCTGAGAGGACACATAATAACAGCATGAACACTGAGGGGCAGACACATCGAGACACAGAGGGGATGACTCTTTGCTCGCCAAATGTCCTTGGAGAAAGGGGGGAGGGCAGCTCAGCAGCAGCTGGGTCCTTCTCTCGCTCTCTCTCTCTCTCTCTCTCACACACACACACACACACACACACACACACACACAGTCCAATGAGTAGAATGTGGAAAACATAAATGAATCTCAACCAAGCATCACACAGGACAAATGACCGATTCTGCTGTGTATTTATTTTTCTGACCATCAGAATGGAAATTCATTTTCTGTCTATTCTGGTAGAAGTCAAAATTCAGTCTTTTATTTTGAGGAAAAGTCCTCAGTATCTGCTTTATTTTCTTCATCTTGTTTTGTTTGTTTGCAGTACTTGCATGAGTGAAACAGCGTACCCCAGACCCTGTCTACAGCCCACAGACCCATGAAGGGATAACTTTCCAACCTGGAAAGTAGCAGTAGCTATGTCAGTCAGAGGAGCTTAAACCCAACTGCACTTTATTTTAATCCCCCTAATTTGCATTCACAGGAAGTGTAGAAACATTAATGATTTTTAGAGAAACATTGTTTTTGCTGATTTGAGGTCCTTGTGTTGAACCAGAAGCAGCAAGAAACGAGGATCTTTGGCAGTGCTGGGTTGCAAAGTAGCTTGTAGAGCACAATAACTCCAAGCAAACCAAAGCAATGTAAATAGTTCCCTCCTTAAGGTAGCCAGGGGAGACATCAGCTGCTGTCTGGTGATCAGCTGATCTACACAGATTGCAGCTGAGCTTAACTTTGGGATCTGCCTCAACTAACACAATTTTTGTCATAGTTTTGGTGAAAATGAAGCATATAGGGGGTGTATTTTCAGTGGTGTCTATCAGAAAGCCATGGCTAGCAATGTGAAAGCATCTATTTTAATGGAAGCCACAGCTTTTTCCTAAACACAACTAAGCAGATTTTGTCTAAACCTAACCAAGCTGAGATTCTTCTTCTTCTGCCCCATGTCCTTCCACCTAACCAAAATGAAGGTGGCAGTGGTTCAGGCCATTCATGACTGGTTAGGAACCAGATGGCTGCTGAGTGTTGCTGGTTCAAAACTTGCACTTGGAAGTTTGGAGTTCAGTTCATTTCCTACCATGATCTTACACAGGAGGGGTATTGGAGGCTTGGAGAGGAGTTGACCTCTCACCCCTGAGCAGCCTATACAACCCCACGATGTTCCCTGGCACCTGTAATAGGTTACCTTGTGTCTCTTCACTATCTCCTCTCATTAATTTCATGACTTAGTTCTGCTTGTGATTGTGCACATGAATGTTAATGTGTGGAGAAATTCATTCATTCTTGTTGTGGAATTTCCCCATTAAGAGATAAATAAAATATCTCTAATATATTTGTTTAAATTAAACGTATGTCTTTTAACAGTGCTTATGGTTTCAAACAGGACACAAACCCCTGTCCCAGGGGTCAGAGTCTTGCATTTGACCCTAAAAGCCACCATAAAAAAACACGGTCACAATGCACTCCTTTCTCAACAGAGGGGGCTGCACTTTTATATTCTTCTTCAAGTTTCAAAGCTATAACATCCCAACAGCGTGACTGGTCAGCTGCAGCAATGATTCAGGAACAGCAAACTGTCAATATGATGCTACGATATCAGATACACCATCATGCTTCACTCATAAAATAAAAAATAAATGCTCTCAGTCAAATTCCTCTTCAACTTTCTTATTTTGTTTTGTCTCTGTTTTGCATAATGAGGTTAGGCGTAACCTCCCACACCAGAGGGTGTAAAATGATGCTCCTTTGATGCAGATGCCATCTGCATCTTCCCATTATACAGTATCCTTTGCCATCACAGCCCTGATGTAGGTCTTTAGTCCTTGTTTTAGGAGGAGTGTTGTTGGCATAAAGTCACAAGCTTCTCAGCTAGGAGAATCTTAAAGGGCCGTTATGTGTTGTTTTGGGGTATTTTTTCCTCTTGGTTAGTTGTTTTTTTTAAATTTTATTTGATTTTCACTTTCACTCACTGGTCAGCTGTAAGAACTAAAAACTACTTGTTTTTTTCTCAGACAAAGATTGTAATTTGGAGTAAATTCACAAACAGATTACTTCATGCCCATGTTCCAGGAAGAAAGGCCCACTGAGCAGCCCGTTGTGAAGTGTAAAATGTCCACAGCACTGCCAGAGCTACGATCCTGCCTCCTGTGGGGGACCCCCGATGCTAACGCTACTAACCAAAGTTTAGAGGTAGACTGTAGCTCAGAGATTGGGACAGTATCGGTCCAGTCCATGTACAGAGGGAATCTGGCCACACCCCCTGGAGGAAGAATGTGCCTCATTGTGGATTACATTCAGTACATGGAAGCTGGAATTTAACCACTTGTTTCATCTCAAAAATGCTTTAATGCTTTAAGTAGGATATTTTTTCACTGCAGTTTTATTTAAAGTATGTGCGTACGGCTTCACTGTACATGGCATGACAAATTCAGTTTCAAAGCAATGCATGCATTGTACAGCCAACTTCTGTGTTCTTAGGAAGGGCACATGCATGCTATTTGCAAGAGCAGGTAGGCAGACACATGGCAAGTTTGTGTCCAGAGCCTGTGGTCCATGGGTAAAATATCCCCCTTTACACACACACATACACACACACACACACGGAGCATCAGGGCACAGATGCTAAAGGACAGCTTTTGTGTGAATGGTCTTTGACAAAGCTGCAATAAATGAGAACAGCCTGGCTTGCTAGCTGGTTTCACTTCTTCTTATTTCCCTTATAAAGCTGGCGGCAACCAGGGGACTGAAAGGCAACTCATCCTGTGAGGTATACAGGTGTATAAAGAGAAAATGAATGAATGATGGTTGACTGTTCTCACATTTTGAATAATCATAGTGGCTCTGGATTAATTAGCAGCTCAACTATGTGGAATACAGCAGAGGTGGCAAAAGTATTCCACACATTCCTTACTCATGTGGAGATACAGGTGCTCAGGTTAACAAAGACTCTTGCAAAAACTGAAGCAGTGAATCAGCTTCTTTACTCAACTACAAGCGAAAAAGTATAGGCTCTGAAATAAATTCAAATATAGAAGTGAAAAGTAGCTCTTTGAAGGGCATTTCTGCAGCTATTTTTATGTAAACATAACTGAACCTCATGTCACATTAATATGTTATCAAAAAATATTAACACAAGGGAACAGGAACTTGTTTTCAACTTCTATCAGTTATAATGAATGCACCCAACTTGAACAACTGTTTTGTAGAACATAAGGAGAGACTAAAAAAGCAGATTAAAAAAGTTCTATTTGTTGTTGCCTACATTGTAGATGGGCAGCTTTACCTTCACCTTTAGGGGCAGCTGTGGCTCAGGAGGTAGAGCGGGCTGTCCTCCAACAGGAAGGTTGGCAGTTGGATCCCTGAATGTGTGCATGATAGTTAAATGCACTTAAAGGCATAGAGTAAAGTGCTGTATGAATGTGTGTGTGACTGGGTGAATGATGTTGGTAGTAAGAAGGATGTTGAGTGCTCAGTCAGAGTAGAAAAGCAGCAGTCCATTTACTATTTACCACACTTTAACTGAAAAATCAGTATAGTGCTAGAAATGATGCATAATTTACATGTTTTTTGTCAATGTTATCTCGATGTGTTTCACATCAGTCACATGTAATAAACACCAATGATGCTTACACCAGTAGGATCATCTTTTGCGTTATTGCTTCCTCCAGTTTGGTTTGAATTGGTTTAATGTTGGGAAGGCGAACAGTGATGCGACATAATCAGTAACTCTCCTCAAAAGCATTAAACCTGAAGTAACGAGCCTAATTTGAGATGCTTGTGTTAAACTGTAGGGAACAAAAGTAAAAATCTGCCAGGAAAATAAATACTCTAGTAAAGTACCGATACATGAAAACTCTACTTAAGTGCAGTGATTTAGTGGTTTACTTTGTCACTTTCCACCTCTGGAAAACAGTCATCATTAAAGCACATGCATATTTGTGTTCTTTTTGGTTTGGTACGTCAAAGTGTTAAAAATGTTAAAATGTCTGTATACATGAAGTAAACTGAGATCTAATATCTCATTCAGCACACTTGATTAACACACCAGGAAAAAGCTGATTTATTATGATTTTCTTGTGAGGATATAATTATCTCTGATGAATAATTAGGTTAAAAAAAATTCCATAAACTGGCTAAGAAATCACAGAAACTTCAATATACCTCAGACACTTCCGGAGAATAATCAGGTTTTCAAGTTTTCTTCACTGAGGAGATAGTTGTCTTTACATTTATGCAGCACTTTGCAAGCAACACTCAAAGTGCTTTTGACTACAAGTTACACTTGAACCGTCAGTGCACATATACTGCATATCGACCTCATAGGTACATCCAACGCATGGCCAGTTCACCTAATGTGTATGTCTTTGGTCTACAGGAGGAAGCCAGAGCACCCAGAGGAAACCTACACAGGCATAGGGAGAACATGCAAACTCCACACAGAAAGGCCCAAGACAGGATTCAAACCAGGAACCTCCTTGCTGTGAGGTGACCACTGCACTACCGTGGCACCCAAACATCCAAGTACACACAATCAATGGGATCTTATAATGGCTAATTCAGCATAGGTAGCATGCTTACTGATGCCAATATGGCAAAACGTAAAGAAAAAACAAAGGCTCAAAATAGCAGCACCTGCCTGTGGCTGACATAACAGCATATATGATGAGCTTCAATAAAATGTAATTTTCCCAATGACTTCCTGACTTTCAAATGACTGACAAAAAATAGCAATAAATAAATAAATATTGTGACTTTCTCCATTTTTGTTAACAGGCATAATTTACACTGTGTAGGTAAAAGCTAAGGACCAGCAGCTCCTTCTGAAGAAAAACCACAGAACTCCAGTCGACTCATTTCTAATCCTGTCCATCCTGGTCACTTCCAGTGAACGTCTCAACATCTACAATTCTGCCACCTCCAGCTCCACCTCCTGTTGTTTTTTCAGCTCCACCAATTCCAAACCATACATCATAGCAGGCCTCACTACCATCTTGTAATCTTTTCTTTCCTTGCTGCTATCCTTCTGTCACAAAGCACCCCTGACACTCGTCTCCACCCACTCCACCCTGCCTGAACTCTCTTCTTGTACACTGTCCGTTACTTTGGATGGTTGACTCTAGGTAAAACTCATCCACCTTCACCACCTCTACTCCTTGCATCTTCACCATTCCACCTGCCTCCATTTCATTTACACACATATATTCTGTCTTGCTTCTACAGACTTTCATTCCTCTTCTTTCCAGTGTATACCTCCACTTCTTCTTTGGTGGGGTGGCTGTGGCTCAGGAGGTAGAGTGTTGTGTTGATTTCCAACAGGAAGGTTGGTGGTTCGTGGTCAGTGTGTGGTGGTTAAATGCACTCAAAAGGCATAGAATAAAACCCTGTATGAATGTGTGTGTGAATAGGTGAATGAGGCTCGCAGTGAAAAGCACGTTGAGTATTCAGTCAGAGTAGAAAAGTGCTAGATAAATTCCAGTACATTTACCATTTACTTCTCCAGGCTCTCCTCCACCTGCTCCCTACTAACACTACAGGTCACAATGTTGTTTAAAACATCATAGTCCAAGGAGACTCTTGTCTGACCTCATCTGTCAATCTGTCCATCACCATTCCAAACAGGAAGGGGCTCAGAACTGATCCCTGATGTAATCCCACCTCCACCTTGAACCCATCTGTCACTCCTACTGCACACCTCACAACTGTCTCACTGTCCTCATACATGTCCTG
>VUQH01050238.1:8144-24475 GCA_015106775.1 Etroplus canarensis | reverse complement strand
TCAATACTGAGCACAGGGTCTGAATACTTATGACCATGTGATATTTCAGTTTTTCTTTTTTAATAAATTTGCAAAAATTTCTACATTTCTGGTTTTTTCTGTCAAGATGGGGTGCTGAGTGTACATTAATGAGAAATAAAATGAACTTTTTTTGATTTTGGCAAATGGCTGCAATGACACAAAGAGTGAAAAATTTAAAGGGGTCTGAATACTTTCCGTACCCACTGTATATGCCACTGCTGCTTGTCATTAAATTTCATCTCTTTTCTTTTCTCTCCTATAGCATCTCTTGTCTTTGTGTCTCTATGCTCTTCTTTTTTCTCTTCTTTTCCCCTCATCTCCCAAACAATCAAGGCAGATGGCTGTCCCTTCTAGAGCCTGGTTCTTTCTGGATGTCTCTTTCCGTCGAAAGGGAGTTCCTTCTTCCCACCATCACCAAGTGCTTGCTCATAGAGTATCATCTGATTGTTAGGTTCTGTACCTTACAGTGAATTGCCTCAAGGCAACTTTCTTTGGGAATTGGTACTATATAAAAATTGTATTAAATGGAACTAAAAGGAAATTAAATTGGGTTTTTTTTTGTGTTGGCAGACTTTTGGGAGCAATTTCAGAAAGAACATGAAGTAACAGTAGTTTATATTAATAGTTCATTTGCTGTGTATCAGCAAATAAGATTCACAAAGAGAAAAATACTCTGAAGTTATTTGGAATACTATGTTGTCTTCCAATTGGCTTCAAAATAAAGTTAGTAAGGTAATAACACTAGAATGGCATATTATTCAGTAAACAATGCTGCATCTTTGCGTGTGTATTCACACATCCATCGGTTCCCATATGAATGTTTATTTGTGTTGCATATCTGTGTATCTGTGTAGAGCCATTTCCCACTTTCCCAAACATTTTAGTTGACATTTTCCATACAAGCCACTTTGAACCACAAATTTACTTTCTTCAAAGAGCTGTCCATTTCTAAATGCAGTACCAGCAGCATCTTAAGTACCTTTCAGACAACATTCAGTCCTAATAAAATGTGTAGACCTCCACTGCCCATGAGAAAGAACAGAATGGCTTTAGCAATAGCAGAATAAGTCCTCTGCAGCAAATTCTAGAAAGAAGTCTCTGAAAAATGTAAAGGTGAATAAGTTGACTGATTGGAAGTTGAAATTTACTTCTGACTAAAAAGACAAACAACAGCAAAAAAGAAGGGGAAAAAACACAGATGTGGCTTTGAGATGAAAGAAAAAGGTGCTTGTCAGTAGGGAAATGCATGGAGACTGATGAAAGAAAGGGAGACTGAGGAGAAAGAGGCTTAAGCGTTCTTGTCAGTGAGAAAGGGTTAACTGAAAACAGTAAGAGAGATACAGAAGGAAAGAGTGGATGATGGAAGAAATGTAGATAGGATGAATAAAGTGAAGAGGCTCTGTCAGAGGGAGGAGTGATTGTGTGTTGAAGTGGGGAAAAAAGGAATAGAAGAGGAAGCTCTGTCAGTCGCTATTGTGAGGGTGAGACAAAACATAAGGATGGTAAAATAAAAAGCAAATAGGGAAATAAAGAATAATGTGTGTGTTTTTGCATGGCTATCAGTAGTAGCAGGTGGTGAGCCCCACTGTGAGCCTTGGCCTGCCTGCTAACTCTAATCTGATAACGCAGCCACTCTATTCAGCAGCTTTACAGGCGCACACACTCTTACACACACAGAGTACTTTTAAATGTCCGCTTATGCAGACACACTCATATATAAATCCAGCTAGTTCATACTGTAATATCCCTGTTATTAATATAATTTTTATAGAGTGCTAGCATTGCTCTTATACGGATTATAACTCCTGTGTGCTTGTGACAAAACATTTATATAAACATGTGTTTGTGTTGTATACTTATACACACATGCTAGCTCATGTTTCTATCTTTTTATGACTCTCTCTCTTACCATTTTACCTCCTTCCCTTCCACCTCTCTGTCACATCCATCATCTCCAAGGCGACCACATTGTGAAGGCACGGGCCACATAAAGATTAGCTGGTCTCTCTCATGTCCCTCTCCGATATCCCCTCCACTCCCTCCACCCTGCCATGCAGCACTCTCTCTCAAACCTACAGAACACTCCATCAGCATTCAGCTAAACGTCCCTTCCATGCTGCTGCACTCCACTGACCACCATCACCAACATATGATCGATTCCCTCTTGCCACGTTTCAGCTGTCAAATGCCTTATTTAATTTGAATAAAGATTGTTAGGCTTGCTCTAAGAAGAATAAGGTCCTCTTCCATGAATGCAGCTGACATTATTATGTTAATCAATATCTAAAGATAATGAACAAACACTTTACCAAAAGGATGTTGACATGTTTGGTTATTATCAACTATTTTTCAGCATTACAAAGGGAAAAAAATCATCAAATGATTTCCAAGTGTCAGGGAGCTTTTTTCATGATTATAAATGAAAAGAAAGATTGAGTTTGAAGGTGAACTTCATTTAAATGTTAGAATAATACCCTGTATGGGCAAAAGCATTGGACCACCTATGCATTATGCCTACAGGAGCTTTTATGATTTCCCATTCTAAATCTATAGGCATTCATTATGCAATTGGTCCTGCCTTTGCAGCTTCACTCTTCTGGGAAAGTTTTCTATGAGGTGTTGGCCTGTGTCTGTCTAAATTTATGCCTATTCATCTAGAAGAGCACTTGTGAGGTCAGATACTGATGTTGGACAAGAGGGCCTTTCTTCACTGGAACTAAGGGACCAAGGCCAACCCCACAAAAACTACCCTCATAACGTTATCCCTCCTCTGTCATCTTTACAGTTGGCATAATGTTGTCAGGCAGGTAATGTTCTCTCACCAAACTCAGATTCATCCATCAGACTGCCAAATAAAGACGTGTGTTTCGTCACTTCACAGACAAAGTTTCCACTGCAGTGGACTCCAGTGGCAGTATGCTTTACACTACTTGATCCAATGCTTGGCATTGTGCTTCATTGTGTAAGGCTTGCATGCAGCTGCTCAGCCATGGAAAACTGTGAAGTCAGCACAGTGTCCGTGACTTTTACGCGCTATGGCCCTCAGCACTTGACAACCCCACTCTGTAGCTTTACGTGGTCTGCCACTTCATGGCTGAGTTGCTGAGGTTTCTAAACATTTCCACTTTGCAAATTCTAGGAGAGAAGGAATTTCATGAACTGACTTGTTGCAATGGTGACATCCTATTACAGTACCACACTTGAATTCAGTGAGCTCTTTAGAACAACCCATTCTTTCACAGATGTTTGCAAAGGCAGACTGTATGGCTAGGTGCTTGATTTTATACACCTGTGGCAATGCAACTGAATGAAACATTTGAAGTCAATGATTAAGAGGTGTGGACCAATACTTTTGTCCACATAGTGTATCTGAATATAAACTAAATTCTTATAGTTCTTCATGGTACATTTACTGACAGGCTGTAAAATTAGCATTTTGTATAGTGCTAACAGGCAGCACCTTTATAAAAAAATAAATACTCACTGTATGCTGCCTTCACTCACCATATACAGTTAACAGATAGATTGTGAGCAGAGCATAGTGTAGCTTTTAACACCTAAAGAGTCCCAAATTTTTTTATGGGTTAGTAATGACCAAAACAGAAAGGCAATGGCCAAAGGAGCTTCTTCCACTTTGTGAAGTTACTGGAAACATGACACCAAAGGAATGATATTTTGGCTTTATGACTGCCAGCTGTGAAAATAAGATTTTTTTAAATTGCAAATTATCCATATCATTACAACTTGTTTCTGTGCAGCCCAATGCAACACCATCAGAATTAATATTTATTGCGGAGTTTAATGTTCCTGTGCATGTATAACAAGCAAGCTGACTAATAGAGTAAGAATCTTTCTCGATTGACTAATAAATCGTCTGTACTGACTGTGTAACAAGTGATTGGCTGTGAGTTTATAAAGCAGTAATAGCCACGTCCACTGTGAGTATCTGATTGACAGTTCTGCCCGGCAACTGTCTCTGTCCCTCCTGAGAGCAGGAGAGAACTGAGTGCTGTTAGCACTGAGCAGAGGAGACAGTTATTGATTTTCTGCTTGTCTATTATTTTTGTTTTTCACAGAGAAAAAAAAACAAGTGAACAAGCTTCTGTGTGTGTGTGTGTGTGTGTGTGTGTGCGCGCGCGTGCGCTGGTCTTCCTCTGTTTGGTGCAGATGTGTTTACACGTGTGTCCACTGTCTCTATGTTGCCTATTAGCTTATAACTGTGGAATTGTGAACGTACGCAGGGTGTGCACACTGTTGCTTCAGTGCCGTTTGACGTTCAAAGTTGATTCCCAGCCAACAAACACAACTATCTGCTCCTCGCACCGCTCACTAATTGGATGGAGACTGGCAGGTGGATGAAAACATACATTCATGTGACTCTGTGCACTCTCTATTTTTGTGTGAAACAGTGTTTCTGTGACTGTTAAATCTAATCCTAACAGACATGTTTACAGTGATGATAAAATAATGATGTCATCTTTGTACTTCTCCACCAAAAACTACAAAATTTTTAAAAAAGCAGGCCAGTCACATTATAGTTATGTTTGATTGCACATTGAAATTACTGACTCTTAATCTACATGTGTGACACTTTAGTGTTTAAATCTGTCACAGTCTAAAAAATAACGCAACACTAAAATTATTATGATGGTAAAATAATTTTTTAGTTGAATTGTATTAAAATGCACTAATTTAGCTCACTGTACCTAATAAATTGGCAACTAAGTGTATGTCTAAAACTCATTGCAGACCTTGGGCAAGAATATTTGGCTGCCCTTGCAGCCTGTGGTTTTGTGCATAAAAAGCTTTTCCTGTCTTTAAATTATCCAAGTGAGGATGGCGGCAGTCCAAATTTAGACCTGGGGCACCAAATTGAACTGTGTGTACTGTGGGGGGTGCCAGGGGTCAGTTTGAAATTCAGGAACTACTTCATACACTATGCATTAGGCATAATGTTCCATCACACTGCTGTGTAAAAGTGTGGCAACACCAACACCCCTGTCGCCACGTACTCCCACAAGAATGCACACATACACACACCTATACACACTTTAATGCGTGCATAAACTCGCGCACACATAAACAGCCACTTTCACACAAATAGTGAGTTTCATGCGCACATGCAGACACACACTGTCCCCCTTTATATCTCGGGACGTGAGTGGAACAGTAAAGCTAAATCCCCTTGTCACATTTGCCGCTCATCTCCAATTCAAAGGCACAGGCTGCGATGCCCTCGGATGCACTTGGCAAGTGAACACCTAACCTGCCCGCCAGCATATCTGCCTGCCAGCAGAGCACAGAGGTAGTTAGCATGCCAACTAGCCCACCCAGCAGCGTCAAGCTAATGCTTCACTAACCCTGTGTTGCCCTGTGTCTCTCCCTGTGATTGTGTGTTTGGATTTGTATTTACACAAAACAAGTTTAGCTGTACCCCATAGTAAACTGGCTTTCTAAAATATAATCAGCTACAAGTGTTACTACATATAAAGACAATACTTAATAATCTTATCTTTTAAAAGCTGCTAGGTCACTTGGAAAGTATTTTGATGCACAAAAAATCTACAAGGCTGCTCTAGAGGAGCTTTTTTTTCCAGCCCCCCATTTAATCTTTGCACAGCTTGGTGCCAAAACAAGGTATCCTCCAAACTATTAAAGCACAAAACTGGATCTTACTTGGCAACTCTAACTACAATAGCTATACCAGTATCACATTTTATTGTTCTGATTTTATATAGATGTTTTGTGTGTTGGAATAAACTTCACCATCTGATACTAAAAGTATCCAGTAAGAAACCAATTGGAACTATCTGCTAAATCCCTAATACAATCTGCTGTCATCACTTTGTTTTCTGTGTGTGTGTGTGTGTGTGTGTGTGTGTGTGTGTTTGTTTGTTTGTTTGTTTGTGTGTGTTTGTGTTTGTGTGCGTGTGTAATGTCATGTCATGGAATAGTCTACAGCAGGGGTGTCAAACTCATTTTACATTGTGGGGCCCATAAAGTCCATTTTGATCTAAAGTGGGCCGGACCAATGAAACAGTTGCCTAATAACCTTAAAAGAAAACATACCCTTGGTATTGTTCCCCTTTCTTGTAGTGTAAAGAAGTTCAACTGCACATTTAATCCCTGAGATGTCCTGAGAGAAAGAAGTGTAATTTCAACAATACGTCTGTTTTTCTACATTATGAAGAAATGTTGCCGTAGTAAATCAAAGAAACCTGTCTTTGGGGCTTAAACTTTAATAAATAAAAGCTTTATTTAACTTTAATAGTACTTTAAATGTGTAAAGTTAGAAAACTTTGTCCTTTAATTTAAAAACAGAAATGTTAATCACAGAAAATGCCCCAATTTTCACATTTTCCAAAGCTAACCAGTGGGCAGGACCGGACCTTTTGGCTGGATCAGCTGATTGCGTGTACGTGGTCCTGGATCCCTTGGATTTGTGACATGGGCCATTCCTGAATGCTGCCTATCATCCACAGAGGCTGTGGCCTGGTACAACCAAACAGCTCTCTGGGATGCATCACCCTCAGTCACACCAAGTGCATGGTGATGTTTCTCATATGTTAGGTGCAGCGTAGTTCCAAATTGCAAAATATTTCACACTATATTTGGGTTTGACAGATGTCAAGAACATCTATAAACAGATACACAACCCTCAATTTCTAACCGAATAACAAATCTGAACAGTGGCCTGATTTCGACTTTTGATAAACACAAAATCATTGAAGTGTGAAATCCTCTAGTTTGAGTAATCAGAGTATTATGTCTAGATTTAAGGAATATGAGAATCAGAATACTTTATAAATCCCAGGGGAGAATTTGCATTTGGATGGAATATGTCACAAAATGTCCAAGCATGTCAGTTATGTGATACGCTTTCATTAATGCGTGTGTATGTGTGTGTGTGTGTGTGTGTGTGTGTACATATACACTACTCACAAAACGTTGAGGATATTCAGCTTTCGGGTGAAATTTCAGCATTTTCACCTAAAATGCACTGTCGCCTTTACAGGTGAACTTAATTTGACCTTCTCTACACTTTTGAATGCACATGTCCAACTGTTCAGTGTTTCAGTACTTTTTGCATAACTTGCTGTTCTCTAACAAGGTGCTTAATGGCAAAATTCACAACTGGTGTTTGATCCATGAATCGACCAATACATTTTCTGGTTAGAATTGATATTTAAACAGTCCTCTTCATCATGCTGTTCACATTTTGACATCATGAGACCAAGACAACACCTAACAATTGACCAACAGTACCTCGCCATTGCAAGGCTTCAAACAGGATGTTCTCAGTGGGAAGTGGCCACTGAGCTTAGAGTGTCACAGCGTGTCATCAGCAGGTTGCAACAGAGATACAGAGAGACTGGAAGAGTCACAGAAGTCGAGCTGTAATTGATCTTCAAGGTCACATGACAAATTATTAAGACATTGACATTTATAGTTGTAGTATACCCACCACTGTTGTTGGCTTTTGTTTCAGTAAATTGTTTGAGATGAGGAAATCACCATTTCATGCTTATAGTTAAATGCCCTACTTTCATGATATAATGTCACTGCAGTGTGAACTTTTTCATTTTCCATAAATTTCACCCAGAAGTCAAATATTCTTAACGTTTTGTGAATAGTGTATATCCCTTGTCTATGCATTAGTTCAACAGTGCCCCCATAAGCAAGTAAAATGCAGACTCAAACTTCTTCATTTTAAGATGCATTAAAGAGACATAACAGTAAATAAATTCAGTGAAATTACTTTGACACCTTCAGAGTATCTTGTGTATGCGTGCTTTATCTCAGGCGTTCACAGTTGTTGTCTCAGTCCATTGTTATTTGAATCAGTCTTTTGCAGCTGTTGCGCTGCACAGCAATTACACAAAAATTCACTGTGGTCATGTTATGAGTGTGGCCAAAATATGTCAATTGTAGGTTTACTGTACCAGTAAACCACTTCAGACCTTCCCTGAAGCTTCTGTGATTCACTGGATTAGAATATAAATGTGTGTCTGTGCCTGTTCTTGTACATGGGTTAATACCTATGATGGGTACATCTGATAACATTTGCAAGATTGTGGGGTCAAAGTTCAATATCATGCAGGATCAGATTTAAGGCTGAGGTATACCGCCTGAGTTCTAGGCATTTAATTTCCTAAATGTAGTTTAACAACAGTTTTAGTAGCTACGGTGTAAACACATGCAGAGGCTAGCAAGTCATATAAATATATTAACCATCTTGTCATGACAGGTGACACATTTGGGCTGAGAGCTGCTGACAACTCCAACACAGTTAAGCAGTAAATAAGGTAGCTTTTACAATTGCTTTCACTAACACCAAACAGTGATCTATTTTTCCCTCGCAAATGTAATAATAGCTTATAATAATTTAAAAAAATAATAGTTGAAAATTAATACTGTAATAAGAAATATTAATTTCCCTGTAAAAGAAGGTTAAAAACAGTTTAGAATTTGCTTTTGTGTGGGGAAAGCTGTGCCTCCAAAGTTATCATAGTAAAACACATTCATTACTTTTCTGCAGGTGCTTCACAGTAAAATGCAGCATAACTTGACACCATTTGGAAACCACAATTTTAAATCATTAAATTGTTGTTAGTTGCCATTTAAGATCCAGTATTTTAAAATAAAATTGCATTGTTTTATTTGAAGAAAATTTTCATGGTATGAAGATAATCTCCTGCAGTGAGAGAGCCACAAATATGAAAGACAGCTTGAATGTAGCCTATAAGCAAATACCATGATATGGTGCCTTAAGCTTCTAGCTGGCTGAGTTAAATTAAGCTAAGTTAAATTCTAGGTATTTTAATATTTCAAGATATTTTAGATGTTGAAATGTGGTGCTTTCTTGGTCTTGTGTTAATGTGCAGTGTCACTATTAGTTTGCTGTGCTTGTGTGAGGGATTGGATTTCCCATGATGCATCCTGGTTTCTGTTACTTTCCTCTTAAATTCTAGAAGTAAATGTGTAATTTGACATTTCCTCTTCTTCTCCCCCTCCCTTTGCTCTCTCCCTGTTCTTTCAGAGCTCTCTGACGAATCACGGCTGAGAAACCCAAAGAAAGCAGGAGAAAGTCAAAAAGTGAAGAAGATCTGAAGAAAGAGTGCATTTCAAATCCGTCCATTTTTTTGCCTCCCTGTCTTTCTAACAGCTCATCCATTTATTTAGCCATATCAGTGAATAAAACCTCATTCTACTTGGGTTTTGAGTGTATTATCTTGACTTGTCACTCCAGAGTGTACGATGTGTTGATTTATTGTCAAGTTGTGCCAGCACGTCCCTGCTGTCGCTAAAATAAATCCCAGTGATCCAGTGGTGAGGAAACTGCAGGTTTTGTGTTGTGTGTGTGACGTGTTGTGCTGAATGGCTGTCTCTTGTCACAGCATGCTAATAATGCTTCCACTACTGAAAATGGGGTCATGTGCACCCTTCTGACAATGCTGTGCAGGCCCAAGGGCTTGATTGTGCACTGTGCTCATGGTTTCATTAACAGGGAGAAGCAAAAGCAGAGTGAAGGAAATGAGGGATAAATGAATTGGAGGACAGATGAATGCTGAAGCATGCACCGATGAATATGTGTGTGAGTCTGTGTCTGTTTCTTGTGCTTTTCCACTGTACTGAACCCATGTCATCACATATAGGTGAATGTGTACACACGAGCAACACACCGGACACTTAGTGTCCCTGCTAGCCGTGTTTCCATGGTGACAGCAGGGGTTTGTGCTAGCAGCAAGGTGTGGAGGAACCTTCCAGATAACCCTGAAGGTCAGCACACAGAGCTACAGCTCACAGCACTACTCTGTACTCACACACTTAACCTCCTCCCTGTGTGTATATATGTGCGAGTCTGAGGGATTCTGTCAAGATGCATTTCCACTTATATATGGACATGGTTGGCCACCCACGGAATGACACAGGCTTGTTATCGTACACACTCACACCACAGACTCATAGAATATTAATGGACTTATAATGTACCCACATGTCTCTTCCTGAATGTAAGAACACATTCACACAAGTGGTGTGGATATGAATGTAGTGGAGTGTATTTGTTTATGATATCTGTGAGGAGTGAGCTATTGAGCCATTCGATTTCTGTTCATCACAGCATAAATTACACAATGCAACGGCTCATCCATATACTTCCAGAGACAGCTCAAAGTGTTTATAATCTGAAAACCATGCACAAAATATTCAGACACTAACAAAATGCCTTGAGCTGGCTAAATACACTGCCTAGCCAAAAACAAAGTCACCGCCCAGATTTAACTAAGCATATAGGTAAGAACTTCCCATTGGATAATTACTGCAGTGATTAGTGTGTTGGCTGGCAACAAGCCATTTACTTGATGCAGTGAAAAGTTTCTCATTTCTTAAGCAACCACGTCAGAAGACATATCCTGGGATCATGAAAAAGATGTTACTCTGTTTCAGAAGGGTCAAATTATTGGACTGCATCAAGCAAAGAAAACCACTAAGGAGATTGCTGAAACCTAAAAAACTGGGTTAGGAATGTCCAACACTTAAAACTTTGAAAGACAGTGGTGAACACCTTTAAGGAAGAAATGTGGTTGGAAAAAATCTTGAATGATCATGATCTCTTAAAAGCTTGGTGAAATCATCTTCTCATCTTTTTCTGCTTATCCAGTTCAGGGTTGTTGAGGTGCTGGAGTCTATCCCACCTGTCATACAGCAAGAGGCAGGGTACACCCTGGACAGGGAAAGGTTGAAAGTCTATTGCAGGGCTAAAACAGAGACAGACAACCATTCACACCTACTGCCACCAGTTAACCTACCATGCATGTCCTTGTAATGAGGGAGGAAGCCAGAGTACCAGGAGAGAACGTGTGTGATGATGGGTGAGTGATGGGTTCATCAGGGTAAGAAGAGAGGTAAGTGAAGTGATGGACTCCTCCTGTCTAGTGCTTGCCATAAAAGCCTGTGGGGACAGTGTATGATTTGGGTTCTTTTCAGTTGGTTCAGCAACAGGCATATTCCAAGATGTCAATGCCAGGATGCATTGGGTTCAGGGGAGCATAAGATGCACTTTTCACACATGGTTTTGCCACCACACAGTCCAGACTTTAACCCAAGTGAGAATCTTTGGGATGACCTTGAGAAGACTACACAGCAGTCCGGCTCTCCCATCATCAATTAAAAATTAATACAACTCTGGACAGAAATAAATGTTGTTGCATAAGCTTATTGAAAAAGGCCACAGTTCATGCATGCTGTCATCAAAGCTAGAGGCAGTCCAACGAAATATAAGAGTATGTGACTTTGTTAGATTGTGTATGTTTAAGAGGTTAGCTGAATGAATGTACCTTAGGCTTTCAGGAGGATAGCTGTTTACACTAATGAATGTGGGGACATGGTCCAAAGCTGTCCTTTCTTACATGTACCACACAACAGCAAATAGTCAGCTGATCCTGACACTCAGCTGTGGTCTGAGTGTCAGGATCCCACAGTTTAACCACATTTCCTGTTGCTGGTGTCCACTTTTGTATCCTGCAAGGCTTGTTTTTTTTGGTTTGATAATAGTTTTTTTTAGACTTTTTTAAACAGTTGTTTAGACTGAATAGACAGAGGAGCACTTTAGTGCAATTCAGAGTCAATTGAGAGCCACGAACTGTTTTCCCCTCTTATGTGGGTTTGAGTTAATTGCACCTGTTGTCTATGTTCCATTATAGAAAGCTAGCCTAATGAAAGTAAAATGCTTCAAATGATGAAGAAATAGAGGCCTGCATGTCCATCATTTTTGTCTGGGAATGCCTCCACCTACAAACTCCACTTACTGTCCAGGGATTAGGCAGCTCTAACCCAACAGACATGATGCACATATTACCTATATTAAAGTCAGCACCATATTAGAGGTTTCAGCCAGTGACTCTCATATCACTTCTCTCTCCCTGACATTTCTTTACAAATACCAGCCTCTATTCACTCTGTTATTGCCTTCTCCCATTCAACAATTCTCTGATTAAACAAGCTCCCGAAAAGCCCAGGCACTGCTATCTGCCATTTGGCTTTTATTAGAAACCCACCCTCTTTAATTAAATTGGTTGAATTACAGAAATATCAGGGATATTTTGCCAATATATTGGATAAGAGAGCACAATGGGTGAAAAATAATGGAAGAATGGGCTTTATGAGATGTTTTGAATGTGGTTTTGTGATGAAATGAGATCAACACAATCTTGATAGAGGGGGATGTTTGTTTGTTTAAGGAAACTGAGGTTTGTTCCATCTGAATGAGTCTCATCAAATTTATGTCACAGCTAAAACTTGGTTATTTATTTTTTAATGTCCCACAGAGACTGGATTTATTTTCACTCCCTCCAGCCTCTTCAGCTCCATTTCAACCACATACCCTCAGTACCATGCTTTTCTTTTCCCGCCTTATTACTGTGGAAGACATGGGATTGAGGTTGCTGTGGAAACCAGCCCGGCTTTGACTGGGGGAGGCAGCTGCATGGTACAAGGTTAAAAGATGGCTACTCGGGCCTCACAGTGTGCCACTATTGATTTCCAGTCTTAACCAATTACTGGGCCCAGTTGAGTACAACAAGTTCAAGAAAATGTGCATAAAGCAGAGGATACTGTGTGTGTGTGTGTGTGTGTGTGTGTGTGTGTGTCTGTGTGTGTGTGTGTCGCTGAGGGGCGGTGTTACTGTAATGCTCATTTTGCAGCCAGCATACAATAATTGACTTGCTTTTTTCACACCCACTTAAGTGCATGTGTTTGTCTGAAAAGCGATTCTTTGAGCTGCTGCCATAGTTTTGACCTCTCAAACATCCTGTAGCTTTAGCTGGAGACATGTTTGACACGCAGCCCCGGAGCCTGATGTTATATGTTTTATCAGCTCTGCACCATCTCCTTTGTTCCTCTCTTGAAATGCTGTTTGTCGGCTGTTCTTTCTCATCCAGCTGAAGAGGTGTCAGCCAATGAAGGGTGGTGTCAGGCTTTGACAAACTGCTGCCCTTTGAAAAGACTTAATGGGGATCAATTCAAGTAAAGTTAGACACTTAGAATTCACATGCAGTCAGATGAAAATGCACACACACACATTCCCACGCATGCACCTACTTCTTTTTGGAGTGTACGCAACAGTAAAGTTATTTGCCCTACATTTCATTTTGTCCCTCACTGTTTCCCACTTCTCTTTTCTTGAGTCTTCCCTCAGCCAACTTGGCATTGTATTTGTGAGAATTCAACAGTGAGCCTAATTGGAGTGCGTGGCTACATCGGTGACAGTCACCATTCTGTTTCTGCACACTACACACTCGCATGGAGTTCTTTAGCTAATTTTAATAGTCTTTTAATAAACTGTGTGAATGTGAACTGGAACTGTCTGCTGGTGAATTTAATTAGACCCCCCACCAACAACCATATGCATAAACACACAGCTCGGTGAAGCAGGAGGATGGATGGAACCTCAGCCTGGAGGAACAAAGAGGAGGAGAAAATAGGAACAGAGTAAGAGGTGAGTATTGTGTTACATTCATTGTATTGTTTGTGATTCATGAAATCCATAAAAAGCGAAGGACGTGCTTGCTGTGTTCTCTTGTTGATTCTGAATTAGCTGTAGGTGTTGATGTGTGTGTGTGTGTGTGTGTGTGTGTGTGTGTGTGTGTGTAAGCCCTGTGATGGACTCGTGTGCCCTGCCTCTGGTTCTGTGATAACTGGGATAGGCTCCAGCTCCTCCATGATCCCAAGTTGGATCAGTGGTAAGAAAATGGATGGATGGATGCTTGATTGAAGATCTGTGTTCAGTGGGTCAAAGTTTTAAGAGTAGCTGAAACAGGCTGTCTCTGTAGTATTGTGTGGTGGCTTACACGTTTGCCTAATAAGTGAAAGGTCCCTGGTTTGATTACAGGTAAGGACACAACCCCTTCTTACCTTGGAGGGTGGCATCTGGTGTAAAACTTCTACTCAGATCTGGCAACCCTTTGGAGGACATACAAGGGAGCATATTCAGTCATTTTACATATATGATGATGCTCACCCAGATATGATGTGGGGTAACATTGGATGATTACATATCTCAAACAAAGCACCTTAAATTACTTGGCCTAGCTTTGTCAAAATTGCCTCCAAAGATACCATACTTAGATATGTAGATTTACAGTCATATGAAAAGCAAAATTTTTACTATGGACTCTATGTAGTCCTGTGAAAAACTAAGTACACCCCATGATATGACAGCTTGTACAGCCACCTTTAGCAGCAATGAAATGCCTGGAACTCGGCCTCCACCTTAAATATGCCCCTGTTTGACCTTGATCTTTGACCCCACGATCTTGTAAATGTTATCAGATATTCTGTTCATCATGGGTATTAACCACAAAAAAATTTGGAGATGATCCAGCAAACAAGTCAGCTCCTGTAGTAGTGAATTTTGTAAATGGACAGATGGGCAGTTGCACAGATACATTTTATTAATTCTTCTACCTATCATGGTTATAAACTAAGCAAGGCTCCAGGAGCCCAATCAGCTCAGATGGTGGTAATGAGATTATAATTGATCTTTGACCCTGTGACCTTGACCTTTGAACCCATGACCTCAAAAAAAATTCAGTTCTTTTGGACATCATTGGTATCAACTACACACATTTTGGTAAAGATCCAGCAAACAAGTTAACTCCTGTAGTGGTAATAAGATTTGCACCAGAAAGACAATCCAAAAACATGTTTTGGTATTCAGTATTTCCACAGAGTTGTAATACCTTGGAGTAATGATTTTCTGTATGACCTTATTAGTCTCTCATATTGTTGTGGTGGAATGTTGGCCCATTCGTCTTTACAACATTGCTAAAGTTCTTTGAGGTTTCAACTTTGACTGGATCATTTCAACACTTTGATTCTTTTTGGACATTCTGCTGTAGATTTGCCTGTGTAATTGATATCATTGTTCTGCTGCATGACCCAGTTTTTGCCAAGCAATAGCTGTTGGACAGATGGCCTCACATCTGACTTTAGAGTACTTTGGTATACAGAGGAGTTCATGTTTGACTCAGGGACTGCAAGGTGCACAGGCTCTTTGGCTGCATAACAAGCCCAAATCATGACCCCTCCACCACCTCACTTGTCAATTGGTATGACGTATTTGTGCTGATATGCCATGTTTGGATTTCACCCAACTTGGCGCTGGGCATTATGGACAGAGTTCTCCACTTTGGTCTCATCTGTTCAAAGGACAGTGTTCCAGAAGTCTTACGGTTTGTTCAGATGCAGTTTTGCAAACCTAAGCTGTGCTACCATGTTCCTTTTGAACAAGGGACTTTCTCCCAACAAACTTTCCAAACAAGTCATACTTGTTTGTTTCCTACTTTGTACAATCATGAAGTTTAACATATATCATGCTGACTGAGAAAACAGTCTGCAATGTAGCTCCTGGATTTTTTGCAATTTCTCTGAGCATTGAACAGTCTGACCTCGGGGTGAATATCCTGGGACGTCCATTCCTTGGAATGGTAGATGATAAATGGACTAGCACTTACATAGCGCTTTTCTACTCTAACTAAGCACTCAAAGTGTTTTTTACTACAAGCCTCATTCATCCACACATTCATACAGTGCTTTATTCTATGCATTTAAGCACATTTGACTATTATGCACACATTCACACTCTGTTGGATGCTTCAGGAATAATTTGGGGTTCTGTGTCTTGCCCAAGGACACTTCGGCATGTAGACTGGAAAAGCCAGGGATCAAACCGTGGAAGAAACCCACTCTGCCTCCTGAGCCACAGCTGAAGATTGTGGCATTGTGTTAACACACACCTGAAAGCTCCAGACCAGCAAACTGCTAAAGCTTCTGGTTTTACAGAGGTGGTCACCCTGGCTGATGATCAAGTATTACAGTGCATTTGATTGGCGGCACCTGGCTGCTAGTTAGTTAGGTTTACTTATCATCAAGAAGTCTGCTGCACGTATCTGTCCATAGTCCAGTCCTCACAGTGAAGCTGCAGAAGTCAGATGCTTTACAGATGCCTTACCCACCAGTGGTTAACTAGTCAAGACAGTACTGGCAGAGGCCATATCTAACTCTAACCCCTAATACCTACATTTCTTGCACAAATTAACATGTCCTGGAACAGTCTGTGCACTGCCTGCTGCCAATGAATTTCTGGCTGTAATCACTGAATATGAAACTGTAATAACTAACACCTCACATTACAGTGTAAAGGATTAGAGACACGACCCAAATAGTTATAACCAATGTCAGCTGAAATCACAACCAAAACCTGGACAAGTGAGTACACTGGTACCGTAAGTAGCATGGAAAGCTGCATG
>VUQH01050237.1:24865-45531 GCA_015106775.1 Etroplus canarensis | reverse complement strand
AGAAAATAAAAAGATTTAAAAAAAAAAAAAAAAAAAAAAAAAAAAAAAAAAAAAAAATAAAAAATTATATTAAAAAAAAAAAAAAAAAAAAAAGCATTAGTCACATTAATACAGAAATAAACAAATGGCACATTGAATTCCTAATTTAAAAATAAAGTGGTGCTTGAGGAACTTTCTTTACTGAGGAGACAAGTTAAATAAATTACTACCATAAACGTTACATACAAATCTGGAGTAGTATATACAAAGGAGTTATTAGACACACAAAATCTACACTTTCAAACGATGTGTTCAAAGACAGCAGTAGAACTTATTTTACAGAGCAGGGTTTGCGTTAACACGTGGGTCAGAGCGGCGGATGCGTGCGGAGGGGCAGTTTGACAAGCCACGGACATCGAACTCGTGACGTCTGAAACCTTCCAGCTACACGTGCTCTTCCTCTGCGACCGGCAGCAACGGCTGCGGTGAGTCTTGAGTCCTCGCGGAAGGAAGCGGAGACTGAACGCGGTGGGTGACTTTCACCGCGACGGACTCCTGACAGGAAAACGTCGGCGTTTCCTCGCTGGTCCACTCGCACTGATGGCCAGGCTGCGGAGGCTTTTCCACCAAGCTTTGAGAACCGCTTCTGCTTCCTGTTCTACTGGCTACATCGGGCAGCGACCTCCAGCTCGCGCTGGGGCGGTCTGTGATGGCGCCGTGATGTGGCTGTAACAAACTGAGCGTGAAAGCGAAGCTGCCGTTTTACCCGCCCTCACCTCCGGTCATGAGAACGTGATCGCAAATCAACATGAGTTTGGCTTGTCGAGTTTATTAAGTACTTCGCGACTGAACTCGCCGAGTGTCGCGAGGATGTGCGAGACTTCGTGAACGCCTCGTGGTGTCGTGGAAGTCACGGTGCCAGACTGCTGCGATCACGATCATTCGCAGCTGAGAGGCGGGTACGACAGCTCGCCCTCTGCTGCCTAAACGAGTCTTCGCACTACCCGCTCTGGAACGGTTCGCGAGGAGTCTAAAGAGGCCACGCCGCAATGAGCCTTACCAAATTTTATGGCGTGTTGATTTTTTTTAATCAAATTTGGGGCTTCAGGGACAGGGGGAGGAGCTTGGTCATTCAGGAAGGACCCAGTCGAGGAGCTCCAGCATCTGACCAGGGTCCCTCCTGGCTGAGGCCCCAAGGGTAGAACAGAGACGCGTATGACCCCCACTCCTCCAGAACAGCTGGAGAGGGGACGAGAATCGATGGATGGATGGTGAACCTCTCCTGAAACTCCCGCACGTCAGTCTCAGGTTTGGAAACCGGGACAGAGTCGGTTCTGCGTTGGTGGAAAAGCCTCTAACAACATAAACTGAGGACTACGTAGGGCTTTGCAGCGCAGCGAGCATGCTCAGACTAACGCTGCTTCCTTTGCAGAGCCCCCTGCAGGGCGAGTCTGGTGAAGACGTCCTCACAGAAGTCGTTTTAAAGGCTCGTGATACAGCCGCTGCACTTTCAGACGCCCTGATGAGGACTGCGTCACATACAATCGCCCCCCTCCCCCCCGGGATTGATAAAGTATTCTGATTGTGAAACCGAAAGAACATTCCTGCACGAGCACGCGAAACCACTTCTGCGCGAGGACAGCGTCGTCGTCGTCGTCGTCTTCTTCTGCTCGCCCTGACATGCTGGAACTTCCGCGTAGAGGTCAGAAACGGCGACGGGCACCGAGCCAATTTAAAGAAACACGACTTTTCCTTCAGCTGGCGCCCCCTTTCCCAAACTCGGCGCGCTGCGGCGAGGCTGCCTCCTCCTCCTCCTCCGAACGCTGTAGTCTCTCTAAAGCATCCCATAATAATCACTGCTCATTAGTATCCCCCCCCCTCTGAAATCTCTCACCTTCTGGATCTCCTTCTGTAGACGGTTTGCTTTAAGACGTCGCTATGAAATAAATCCCTCCTTTTTCCTTCACCATCCCTTCAGAAATGTGAACGTTAACAGTGGTTGATTAAAAACGCGCGGCGTGAAAAGCAGAGTTTAGCTTAGTGAGGGGACTCCTGTCTACTCTGTAAACACTCTCGGTGAGAAGCTCACCGACACTCTCAATACCTGACGGACTCTAATCTCCCGCTGGCTCCTGGTTTGATCTCTGCGACTGAGTCGTGGCTTTCACAGTATGTCGTCGTCGTCGTCTCCTGCGGAGGACAGCCCGGCGGGCGCCGACCTCCTTCTGGTACAAATTTGAGATTTTGGAAAAGAAAAAAAAAAAAAAAGAATAAAAGGAAATCCTTCATGAACTGTTAATGAGCCCCCCCCACCCCCCGTCCCTCGTCCTCTTAAACGTCCTGTGAGGGGGCTACATCCAGGCAGTGAGAGGCAAAGAGGAAGCGAGTTTGCGGTCGCCGTTCGGGCTTTTAGATCCTTGAGATCCTTCAGTTTGCTGAGTTCCGCAGGAGGGCCGGGCCGACTGCAGCTCCTCCGTCATTCCTCCCCCGTGTGCGTGAGAGGGGCGGGTGAGGTTAGTAGGAGGGAGGGGAAGTGGGTGGCGGTGGGTTACAGGTGGAGGGTCTGGAAGGATCTTCGTGCTGGTCCAGGCTGCAGGATGCCTCGCAGACCACGGCGAGGCGCTTAAAGAGGCGTTCTTTGTGTGTGCAGACATCCAGCGCACATAGTGGTTAGACTGTCAGGTCAGGGTGGGGTGGGGGGAGTTGGTGGTTCTTCTGGTGTTATTTTTTTTTTTCCTTTATTTTTTTTTATAACAAAAACACTGAAATGTTGTGACTTAAAGTAATTAGTTCAACACTAGCAAACAGAACAGAGCATAAGTGGTGAAAGGCCCCTTTCGCCCTCTGTTCCCGCTGGGACTGGCCAGCAGAGATGTCCGTCCGCGTGCCTGCGGCGCCGCTCCGTCATTCCTGGGTGAGTTTGCCCCTTAAAGGGTCCCGCCTCCTCTCTAGGCGTCCGACAGGCAGCTCTGAACACTGTCCATCCACAGCTGAGCGTTCTGGCTGTCCTGGGCGCAGAAGTTGTACACTCGTTTGGTCGTCTTGAGCTGAAAGATCAGAGGGAGGATGTTAGCGGAAGAGACACCAGCTAAAGGACGTTCTTAAGACACGCTGGAAGCAGCCAGGAGAACATCACCTGTCTGACTGCACTGTGCCAGCTGTAAATGCAGCTGGTGAAAGGATGATGCTATGGGGTTGTTTGTCTAGGGTTGACCTGGGCCCCATCATTCCAGTGAAGGAAACCTTTGATGGTCAGCTTACTAAGACATTTTTGGACATTTATATGCTCACAACTTTGTGAGAGCAGTTTGGTGAAGGCCCTTTTCTGTCCCAGCATGACTGCAAACCAGTTCACCAAGGCATGGCAG
Source organism: Etroplus canarensis (assembly GCA_015106775.1). Classification (NCBI taxonomy): domain Eukaryota; kingdom Metazoa; phylum Chordata; class Actinopteri; order Cichliformes; family Cichlidae; genus Etroplus; species Etroplus canarensis. The sequence continues at coordinate 42,184 of VUQH01050237.1, read as the reverse complement.
GATAAGTTAGGTGGGGAAGAATTTGACTGGCCCACACAGAGCCCTGACCTCAGCCCCGTCACACATCTTTGGGATGGTTGAGCAGAGATTATGAGTCCGGCCCTCTCATCCGACATCAGTGACCTCACAAATGCTGTTCTGGATCAACGAGCAAAAAAAATCCAACAGACACACAATCTTACAGAAAGCCTTCCCAGAGGAGTGGAAGAAGCTGGGAGAATGGGAAGCCATAAAATCTCCCGGTGGTGTGACGCATCGGTAGCTCAATAGTTTTGTCCATGTAGCGTCAGTGAAGTAAATAAAATATTTTGGTTTGATTATTTATATTTTACTCCCTCTGGCTTCTTTGGGGAGGAGTTCCACTGGGGGTCGGTCTGGCCCACCATGCTAATAGTAGGAGAAATACTGAAAAATAAATGTAATAAAAACATTTTTTTTTCTAAAGTTTAAACCTTTTTTTCCCCCAGAATGCATCTCTGCTTGAATAACGTACACATGCTCACACTTTTGGAAAACCTCTCTCTCTCTTTGGGTTCAACAAAGGGTGGGTCACTAAAATATCACACGTAGCACCGACCATCTTTTGTAATAAACTCAATAAGTCTGAGATGGAGGGAGTTCTTCCTTCCCACAGTCGCCAAGTGCTGCTCATAGGGGATGGTCTGCTGGGTTTTCTCTCTAAGACTGTAGGGGTCTTTATCTTACCTTGAGGTGACTTTCATCGCTATATAAATAAAACGGAACTGAATTAGCTGCAAACTCTGATCTGATGTGTGACACAGTGGCGCAGTACTCAGCACTACTGCCTCGTAGCAAGAGGGTCGCCTTTTCGGCCCAGGAAACTCATGCACGAGGGATTTTTTTTTAGTGGGACTGTTGCACCAAGCAACCAATCACACTACAGTTATGCTAAACAGTTTATTATTCTCTCAGATTAGGTGGGAAAGAACCTAACAGGGTAAGAAGCGAGTGCTGCCAAGCTGAACTCACATCAAAGAAGGCTTTCTCATCAGCGTTTTTTGGCGCTCCCATGGCAGGCGTTCCTGCCGTGACAGACTCCACCTCCGCCAGGTCAATCACCCCTTTACACTCCTTGTCCTGTCTGCTCTCGTAGTATCTCAGCTGGAGACGGGGAGGTGGAGACAGAGCATTCAAACCATCAGGAATTCCTGGAAACACTTGGAGCCAATGTAGAGATCTGAGTCATTCTCTGCTGTCTTACCTGATGTTTGGTCTTATCCAGCACAAACCACCGTGGTTTCCATGGTTTCAACAACGCCCCTTTCTTGAAGAGAATGCCTTCAAAACTCCTGTGGGGAAGACGCCAAAGCACAAGTCAGGACATGTTGGACTTTATGAGGAGCTCTTTGATTCAGTCATGCTTCACAGAACTTTTAAACATCAGTGTATCTTTGGGAAAGTGTTAGTCAAGTCTTGATGGTCTATGTGTGAAGAATCAGGCCCTTTCAGGCCTGCTGCCTGTAGTCACAGATGGTCGTGCCCGTCACACAGCGGCAGAGCTGGGAGCCATGTGGAGCCCTTCTCAAGGGCAAGTAGGCAAACATAACAGATCCCCACAGAAACCAGCTTTTCCTCAGCGCCCACGGCGGCAGGTACGGACCTGTTCTCGCTCTCCGTGCTCTGGAACTGGCTGTAGAGCGTGCTTGTGCTGGGTCGACCGGCGACGGGCGTGGACGTGGCGCTGGCCTCGCAGTCCAGAGCCAGGTTGATGGAGGATCCCACGCCGCTCTCCTGCAGGTAGACGCCCTGAGAACGCCGCTGGTGGCTCAGGTTGGACGACATTAGCAGGGAGCTGGAGAAGGACGGCTGCAGGGGAAGCACGGAGAATGTTTGCTAGAATAAAGCGCCGTATGGATGTGTGTGAGGCCTGCAGTAAAGTTCGAGTGCCTTTCTGTGCAGTTCTTCAGCTATAAAAACACAAAGAGATCTTTTCGGGTGGGGACATCTGTCTCACCTTGCTCTCCAGCTTGGTCTCCGTCCTCTGCGTGGTCTTGATTTTGTCCCACGTGTCCTTCCACTTCTCTGATGTCTGGCCGAGCTCGGCCTCCAGATTCTGCAGATCCTGCAGCAGCTTGGTGAAGGCGTCGGGCACCACCTTGTTCAGGCTGTCGTAACACGGCCACACGATGCGCCGCTGAGATTTGGGCCCGGTAGATTCGGGTTTCTCTGCCGTCTCATCCGCTGCGCGCTCCTGCCGGCTCCTCAGCTCCCAGTCGTAGGAGGGCCCCTCAGACAGCGTCTCCTCCACGTAGAAGTCCCACAACTTCAGGTTGGAGATGAAGGCGTACGGCCGCAGCACCTGGAACGCAGCGGCTCACTGTAAATACAGTCAGCTAGCTACAGAGGCTACAGCGCATTCATTACTGCGTTTCTCTGGTCTCACCTCCTCGTCTTCAGGCGAGAACATGTAGTTGTAGAAGATGGGTGTTTTCTTGTTGAGTCTGTCGATGTAGTCCCACACAGACTTGCACACCTGAGGGTTTTTCCTCTCACCTTTCTCCTCATACAGCACTCCTGCATGCACAAAGGGCTCATCAGTAACCCTAAACTGTACCTTCGTGCGTTGAACCAACTCAAAGCACCACTGACTCTCTTTGCTCACCCAGCTCGATGCGCTCGTAGTCCGAGTCGAGCAGGAAGGTGCGGAAGCGGTTGGACACGTAGTGGTAGGCCAGGAACTTCAGGTAGTATTGACTGAACTCAAACTCCATGGGGAACTGGAGGTGGATCTGCGGGTGGAGGAGATTAAGACGTAGAGATCAACTACTGACTGATTGATAACACATTTTTTTCCAGACTTCTGTCTGCTAATGAAGGGACTCTGGTGGCAGGGAAAAAAGTCTGGTTACCATCCTATTCTAGTTACATAAATGCATCCTGTGCAGACAGCTGACAGGCTGCTGCAGATTACAGATTCATCCGATAATTTCTAAATCCTTTCTTAACAACTCAGTTGTACTGAACATCTACTGGCTACCAGTGCAAATGGCAACTTTAAGCAGCTTCTACTTCGTCTTTTCCTTCTTTTTATAAGGATGCTATTTTAGTACAGCCCACAGCTGAAACTACTAAAGCATCATCCTCTTATTAGAGCTCTGATGTGTCAGACAGCAAAGAACTCCAAACTGTTCACATGAACAGAAGCAAAATCCATCATTAGAGCAAGGAGAAGAGAGGAGAACAGAGTCCTGCTGACTTTCCTGCTCAGGGGGTCTCAGCAGTTTCAGATATGAGGACCGAAGAGTCAGGAGTAACCAGATGCACTTTAAGAAGTCTTCTTCAGACATGTTTTAGGACCGTAAATTAAAGGTGCCAACTGTAACTTGAAAGTTTAGTTCCAAATTTCCACCACTAGGTGACACCGTTTCATCAGAAAGCATTTGTGTAGTTGCTCCTGCATTAAAAAACAAGAAAATGCTAAAGCTGGCCTGACAGAAGGTTCTGGATTCAAACCTCCAGGTCAGCTGGAGCCTTTCTGTGGAGTTTATGTTTGTATGTCCATCCTATGACAGCTGGGACAGGGTCCAGCCTAAATCAGATAAGAAAATGGATTGATGGACCTGAGCTCCTCCACTTAACATTTTGGCAGGTAGCGATGAAGTGCTAGTCACACCCAGTGACTGCATTACTGCATGCTTAGCTCTGCTGAACCGAAGCAACCCTAAAGCTACTGTTATACTGTCTTATCCTGCTGTTACCATCAGTTTCACACAAACCAGCTCAAAAAATGTGATCATTGAAATCCTTTTTTACCCCTTCAGCTGATATCTGTGCTTATGTCCACTAATTAATTACTGTAGGTTTAATCATCCACTGCTGTGTGTTCACAGTGACTCGCTGCTCTCTGGATGGTTTAAACTTTCTCTTCATGTTGGAAATCTGGATCACTTCCTGCTATCTCTTTCTGTCTCACTCACTCACTGTGTTTGCACAGAGGTGGAGAGCAGCTGCTACACCCACTGTATGCACTTATTCTATTTGTGCCACACAATTAGCATCATATTGAGTGATAGTGATGCATTATTCAAGTGCAACATTTCCCCCACCACGCAGCCGAGTGTGATTTCTGTCTGGTTGTCGTGGTGATGAGCACCGTTTGCTGTTCGATTCACCAGAATACCTGTCACTCCAAGGTCTGTTTCTCAACTGGCGTTTCTTCTTCTTCTTCTGACTCACTACACCATCTTGTGGTACAAATGTGTATTACACCAAAGTCACAGCTGGACTTCCATTTAATTGATTTTCAATTTCAAAAACCAAACGCAGAGCGGTAGTCTTTCTGCATCCTGCTGATAGCGTGTGTGAGCGGCTCTACCTGGTGCACGCAGTCGAGGAACTGCAGGAAGATGGGAGTGAAGCCGCTGCTTTGGCTGCCCAAGGTCTGAGCTCCTCGGTGGCTGAACCTGTGGCCAAATGACAGCCACTCCTTCTCCACAAGCAGCCGGAAACCGTCAAACGTTCTGTAGTAGGGATCGGAGAGCAGCTGCACCAGGGACACCACCTGCAGACACACACACACACACACACACACACAGTCACACACACTACACATCAACAGCTCACACCGAAACACTGAATGAACTCCTCCAGGTAGATTGAGCAGGTTCTTCCGGTTGTCAGTCAGACCTGTGTAGTGACGTCCCAGCCGTCCTCCAGGCTGACCATGACTGACGAACCCGTGTCCAGAAGCTCCACCACCAGGACAGACACTTGCAGCACTCTGTGAAGCTGGACGCACACACTCACAGTCAGCACGTTTAACAACTTAGGGTCACAAAATCCTGCAAACAAACGGTGACGTGCTGACCAGGGCCATCCACTCGGACTCCTCCAGGCAGCGCAAGAAGCTCATGTTGGGGTCGGAAGTGGAAGTGCTTGGCACGCAGGCTTTCATCAGTTTCTTGAAGCTGTTCTTCACTTGCCGCACGTCGCACACCTCGATGGGAACCACTTCCCACTCCTGGAATGAGTCCTGCTTCCCTCCCTGAAGACAACAAAGTTATTACTGATGACGCCATGGCAGAATCACATTCTGCTCTTTCCCGCTTAAAGTACTTACTTTTAAATGAACACTTATTTTTAGAGTTTTAAATCTGCTGTGTGGATATCAGTGTGTCTTATGTAAACTAGAGACTACTGATTTACTGAAGAAAGGAGCAACAACAGTGACACCGAGGGCTACAATGTCTAAGAAAAGTCTGTGATGCTCAGGTTATAAGAAATCTGGTGTTCAGAGGAAGGATCTGAGTCCGCCGACTTTTCACCGACGTTGTTTTTCTTGTCAAAAGCACACATCACCAGGGTTTGTGCAGTTACTCTCACCGGCAGAAGAGGGAGAAAAATTCTCAATACAGAAACTGGGACAGGTTGGTTTCCATTGTTAAGTACTTTAACATTAGAAACATCCTGTCTCAGAGAGATGCTGAAAAACTAGTTCATGCATTCATCACTAGGTCAGATTTCTTAGATACTGGTTAGTGGCTTGGGACCGGAACTCCGAGTACACTGTGGCAGACTCTTGGGTCTGAAGCATTTAAATAACAGCGCCTTCTGTAGTGCGTCTTTGGTCACCTTGAGCTGAGCCTTGTCCCCGATGATGTACAGGTACGCCTTGTGTTGGCGGAGGAACATTTGCTCATTCTGTCCTCCGTTGGGCTGCGGAGACTCTTTCCCAGCCAGGCGTGTCCCCACGTCTGGGTTGTAGGCACTTAAGCGCCCGCTGCCCCGGATACTGCCCCATTTACCTGCAGCGTTCACACAGAGAGCACAGAGTCTTTAAAGGAATCGTGACACTGAAACCAAATCAGCAAGCTTCATGCCTGAGTCCTTTAGGCGTTAAACGGCCATTAAAGGAATCTTCCACTTTATTACGACTTGAGCGGCAATGAAGTGCAACAACCCTTTAATGTGTGTCTGCATACTGGTGTGTGCCATGTTCACAGCTGACAGCCATGCTGGTAAACAAGGCAGGAATGACTGAAAACAATACTCAGTCCAGTTTGCTATGTGCGTCTGACTCAGAGCTACATGATGATGACAGTCTGACTGTCGACACTGAGCAGAAAGAGGAATCAAACGGTAAACAACAAACAGGACGTCAGACGGCAGAGCTGCAGCAGCAGCATGCACACTGATAGACACAAGCAATAACAGACCACAGACCATTAGTCCTCAGAGACAGTGCGCTACAGGGGGTGACGCCAAACACATGGACGCTACTGTTAAAGAGATCTGATTGGTTAGAAAGGAGTGGAGGAAGGCGTGTCGGGGGCGTGGCCTACTGTACCTCTAGAAGGGTTCCTGGCCTTGCCAGACACTTTGGGCTGAGAGAGGGAGATGACTTTCGCCCTTTGACCAAGAGCTGAGGTCAAACGACAGAGATGGCCCGTTAACCAACAACACGTCACAATGGAGGATGGTTCAACTCGCTTCACACACACACACACACACACACACACACACACACACACCGATCCTCAACATGAGCTACACGGGATGGAGTCACTGCTTCACCATCCTCCTGGTCCAATCCCAGGTTCAGTAACAAATGTCAGACTGAAAACAGGGTTCACACATTTTTTTTTTTTTTTAAACCAGGACTGCAACAGACCGCCTACGACTAAACAGGAGGAGCTGCACGGCCGCCTCTCACCTCCTCTGCTGAAGGTTCCAGGAACGTCCTCCTTGGTGCCCATCACCTGCTTCATCAGAGCTCCAATCTTAGGCTGCCTCAGCTTATCCGATGAGTCTGTGAACACAAGAAGCCATCAGCTCTGTGACCCCCCCCCCCTCAGAGATCAGCGAGGACCCGTCTGTGTGCCAGTCCACCTACCGGAGGTGTTCATGTGTGTGGATGTGAAGCTGCTCAACGTGTTCCTGCCGCTGCTCTCACTGTAAGAAGGCATGGAGGTGATGATGGCGTGCAGGTACTTCTCCTGCTCCAGACTGGTGGAGTCTGCCTGAGAGGGCACTGCACAGAGGGGACAACACAGGTTATCCCTCATTATTTGGTTACAAAAGTATTAATGGGTACATTTTAGGGCCATTAAAGCAGTAAATGGCTGCAGTTGCAGCTTTCCATGGGACTTTTTCAGAAAAAAAAAAACCCAGATCGTCAATGACGTAGCAGCTCATCTATCTTATGATCCATCACGGTTCCCAGGTTATTGTAATGTTTGAAGTACACAAAGAAAGTGATAAGGTTTCTTGTCATTGGTTTGCTGTATTACACAAACCTGAGAAGTCATTTTACAAACATTACAATCCAGTGATGTTACTAGTTACACTACTAACATGGCAGTCCTGAGGCTGCTCTCAGGCTAGAAGGTATTACAACTAAAAAGGTTAAACTGCTGCCAATCAAAGGGCATGTCAACTGCATCCCCTTTCCCAAAGTCTCCAAAAAGCATAAAATCGGTTTACCTGTAGGAGGAGTGTTGGGAGACTTAAAGAAGCCCACCACGCCCTTCGCGTGAAGCCCCGCTGAGCGCAGGAGGACAGCCTTGGTTCGTGAACTCCTCCAGCACACCACTGGGAAGCGGCTCTGCCGGTAGCAGCGAGAGATTCTGCTGATGGTCGTGTCAGGGATGCTCTGAGGGACGATCAGCAGGCCCGGATAGCTGTGACACACACACACACACACACACACGTAGTAGCTTTTCATCAGGAGTGTGATACAACACAGACTTTTTGCCTTAACTATATGCAAATCAACTGTGCTTATGAGCCCCTTCCTCCCCCAAAGGCCAGGCAGTCTTTCATGGGCCTCTTACCTCCTGCACACGTTGTACATGCGGTTAACGGTGGAAATCCTGAAGGGCTCGTTCTTTGAACGTGTCAGGCTGTTACTGAGCGTGCCCAGACCCAGACGCTGGTAATCGCGGCAACAGGCCCGCTCAACAACGTTGCTCATGGTCTGTCTGTCTGACGAGCGGATGGTGGAGGAGAGGGTGAGGGAGCTCTGGTCCACTTCCTCTGAGACTGTGGAGACACACAGCAGCGCGCAAAGTTCATTTCCACAGGTAATATACAAGTGGAGTCAGTCTGCAACTCCAACCGTCATGTCTCTGAAAACGCTCAGGGCCTCAGTCAGAATGTGATCAGGGAAATCGCAAAAATAAAAGCAGTGAAACTGTTAAACTGACTGAACCTCAGAATCATTTCCTGCAGGCTACCTGAGATTTCATCCTCATCCAGCTCTGACTGGAAGCTGCTCCTGTTCTCCAAGGTGGGGGGAGAATACTTCTTCCTGGTCACATACTGCCGGCCGATGGTCCTCTTGGCACTCTTCACCAGGTTTTTGGAAAGTGTCCTGAAACGAACAATGAGGGCAAAAACAAGAAGTCAAACAGCTTCAAAATAAGCCACAGCGCCGATTCGCCCGCATTTCCCATTCACAGCCACTTCCTGTTGCCTTTCTTGGCTCACAGATGTGCATTTAGATGTGTAGCAGCATCCAGCTTCAGCTGACAATGAGCTGATTCGTCTCAGTGTTCGTCTCGGTGCATAATCGGCGGCCATGAATCGCCGGGGTGTCGCTGGAAGATTTAGTGTGACACAGGCCGGAGTCGGAATTAATGTGGCTGAATGGTGGGTTTTTAGCACACAGAGCGCGGCGATGGAAACAACAGGGCTGATAAAACAGCTGCCACATGTTCCACTGATGAATTATTCAAAAGCCTCATGCGCCTTTCATTCTCTGCGAAAGAAAGGAGGGAGAAGTGCGTGTGCGTGCGCGTGCAGGAGCGGGGAGTGGGCTGAAAAGTCGGTTGCTGAGACTTTAAAGCAGTCGACAAATGAAAAGGGCAAAGGGGAGGCTAAGAGGTAGCTAAAATGACACTCTGCCCAGAGCAGCGTGTTCACCTGCAGATTAACACTGGACACAGAATAACAGCACTAACATCAACTCAAATCAGCAGGGAAACTGCTGAGGAAGATCACAGCAACGGTTCCTAAAACAATCTCAGTCATAACCTCTACATCCTGTTCCAGGAAACCCGTTTGCAGCAGCGCCGCCACAGAGGAGGAGAAGGAAGGAAGAAGAAATCTAGAGGGGAAGTTCAAGCCTAGTTTCAACAGGTTTGGAACACTGAGTAAAAGTGAAACATTTTACTAATTTGATGAAAAATACAAAGGTTGGGACAGGGCCAGCATCCCCCAGCTTCTTTTGACAACAGCCCGCAAACATCTGGGAAATGAGGAGACCAGCCGCCTTTGGGACAGGAATATTGTCCCGTTCTCATGTGCTCAACAGTCCCGAGTCTCCTTTTGTCATATTTTGCAGTTCATGATGTTCCACAAGTTTTCAACTGGTGAAAGTTCTGGACTGCAGGCAGGCCAAGTCCAGCACCTGGACACTTCTACTATGAAGTCATGCGGTTGTAATAGCTGCAGCATGTGGTTTAACGTTATCTTGCTGAAATATGCAAGACATTCCCATTTTCTATGTTCTTTTATGAATAAAATATTGTTTTATGAGATTTGCAAATCATTTTGTGATGTTTTTAATTCATATTCTACTTAGCAACCCAGCCTCTTCGGAATCGGGGTTGTAAAAGCTGCCTCGCACTCGCCCTCTCTCGCACTGCGTTCACACTTAACGTGCGACACGATGCATTAAGATGGAGGCGACAGCACAGGTGCATTAATGGTTCTCTGTGCTGGCCCTGACGGGTTTGTGGCCTCCGGCCCCATGACACTAGCTAGGTGGACAGGCAGGTTTAGCATCTTTGTACTGTAGTTGTTTTTACACATTCGCTATGCAAGCAAAAAGTCCCTTTTTCGAGTCCTGGGACATAAGCTGTCCCTACCATGGGAGGGCTACGTCCAGAGGGGAATCTGGTTTAAAATCTGTGCCAAATTCACTATGCAGATTCAGAAACACCTGAAGGCACTCTGTAAATATTTGGATGGCTTCGTATGCATTTCAGTAAGTCTTGAATGCTATGATAGTATCCGTTAACTGGAGCTTTGGGGAGAGAAATTCTAGTATTTTTTTTAAATCTGTGACTTAGCACTAATTAGTAAATATGTAGGTCTGTGTATTGCAGTTTATGGATGCAGCTTGCTAGCTTCACTTGATAACTTGGCACTCAACCCTTTCCTCTAAACACCAACTTTCTTTCTGTCTTATCACTGCTACAACCCACAGGAAGTGACAGTGTCAGCGTTTACGAAGTGATTTAACAGCCTGTCGTGGCGCTTGCTGTGCTGATGGATGGTTCTGCTCACAGAAACATCTGGTGCTCTCTCAGATTTATTCATCCCAACAGATGCTTCCTTACTTGAGCGACTGGTTCTTGTCCTTGGTCTTGTGCTCCACCACCATCTTGCCACACTGACCCACGGTGAAGGCGAAGGTGCCCTGGACATGCTGAGGGTAGCGCAGCTTGTGCAGATGCTTCCTGAAAACCTCAGCCAGATCGGAGGCCACCTCCTCATCAAACGCAATTTTCATAAGCTACAGAGAGGCGGAGAGACAGGTCATGCCGGGGTTACAGATTTTACACGTGACTCACGTGGTTTGTGCGATAAAGAGAGAAGGCTACCTGGAAGGTGCACGATCGGAGCTGGAGCCCCTCCTGGACAAACTGGTCCATCGTTAAAGTGACCGAGAGCCTCTTTTCCTTGGTCAGAGAGGCAACGGGGAAGGAACGAGTAACCGTCTGCTCACCAACTGCATACAAGAAGCAGACAGCAATGAGCTCATCTGACACAACACAATAATGAAGTCAAGAAACACAAAATGAAGGTAAAGATACGAGGTCATTTAAGAATCCCACATCTGGGAAACACAGCAGCTGCGTAACAACAGTAGTGCAAAAAGTTATTGCTTGTGGTATGAATGATTTCCTGTGTCTTTCCATGTGGCAGTGGAGCTGAATCCGTCTGTTAGAGAAAGTGCTCTGCACTTCCGACAGAAAATCTCCAGCACTTTGCTGCACACACTGAAGGATCTCAGCTTCCTTAGGAAATAGAGCCTGCTTGTCCCCTTCTTGTATCCACCCCGTGTTGGTCTTCCAGTTCAGCCTGTTGTTAATGTGGACGCCCAAGTACTTGTACTCCCCCCACCACGTCAACATCCTGTCCCCGGATTGACACGGGTTGTGTAGCAGTGCTCTTTTATCTCAAGTCAATCACCATCTCCCTGGTCTTATTCACATTCAGAAGCAGATGAATTCTCCCAGGCAACTCCACAAAATCATCCATTGGTGCTCTGTACTCCTCCTCCTCTTGACCATCCTTTAAACATTCATCCACCACAGAATCATCAGAGAATTTCTGTAGGTGGCACGACCCAGAGTTGTACTACAAGTCTGAGTTGTACTGATGAACGCGAGTGGTTCAAACAGTCCCTTTGTGTCTCCCTCAGGAGCAGTGTCTGGATCGTGGTAAACGCACTTGAGAAACCAAAGGTGGTGATCCTCACTGTGGATGGGGGTAAGCGCTCTGCAGCATGACTGCATTATCCACTCCCAGATTTTGTCTATATGCAAACTGCTGAGGGTCAAAAGATGCTTTCGCATGCGTTCTACCGGTGGGCCAAAACCTTCGAATATTCCAGAGTCCTTTGAGTAGCTGCTTACCCAGTGGATCGGTAGGCGTGCCCTTGAAGATGAGGCGGTAGGTGGTGAGAAAGATGGCTCCCTCAGCAGGCAGTAGAGGCGGACCCCCCATTAGCCCTGTGGCCTCTTCGCGGCCGTCGGGGACCAGGTGGACCCGCATGCCTTCCATCACCAGCTCCTCGCCGGGCAACAGAGTTGGCCTCAGCAGCTTGGGCTGAACGAAAGGAAAAAGCAGGGAGGTTAATAACGCAACAGAAGAATGAAGATGAAGCTCGTCCTTTTAACTGTGTCGTTTAATTCTCTCTATAGGTTTGTTAAAAAAACACAATCCAAATAAAACCACCACAGAAGGCAGCATCACTGTCATTATTTACAACTGCTCATGGTTTGGAAGCCGCTGACTCATGGAGAAAAAGTAGTCAGTGTGTTTGAGTGAAAACACACTGAAAAAATGATCTAAATGCAAATATAATTATTTATACCTAATGGAGAATCTGGAACACAAGCAATTTCCCCCTGGGATTAATAAAGGATTCTGATTCTGAAATTATGATGACGCTGCATCCAGAGTGGCGTGCAAAAGTTTTCACCCCTTTGGATTTTTTTTTAATTCTAAAAAAATAAAAATTAAAAAATGTGGTGGGTATGTCTCTACGAGTTTGGCACATAGAGTCACTGGGATTTTTGCTCCAGCTCCGTCATGCTGGATGGATTCTGCTGGTGTACAGCAGTCTTTAAGTCACGCCACAGATTCTAAGTTAGATTGAGGTCTGGGCTTTGACTAGGCCATTCCAACACATGAACACTTTTCCCCTTAAACCACTCCAGTGTTGGTTTAGCGGTATGTTTAGGGTCACTGTCCTGCTGGAAGGTGACCCTCCAGTCCCAAATCCTTGTAAGACTGGATCAGGTTTTCCTTAAGAGTTCCCCTGTGTTTATCACCATCCATCATTCCTTCAGTTCTGACCAGTTTCTCAGTCCCTGCTCATTAAAAAACATCCCCTCAGCATGATGCCGCCACCACCATGCTCCACTGTGGGGATGGTGTTCTTGGGGTGATTAGATGGCCAAAAAGTTCCATTTTAGTCTCATCTGATCAGAGGACTGTTTTCTGTAAGCAATGGCCTTCTTTTTGCTGGCCACTCTTCCATAAAGCCCGGCTCTGTGAAACGTGCAGCTTACAGTGGTCCTGTGGAGTCTCTGCTGTGGAGTTTTCCAGCTCCTTCAGGGTGACCTTTGATCTCTTTGTTGCCTCTCTGATTAATGCCCTCCTTGCCTGGTCTGTGAGTTTAGCTGGACGGCCCTCTCTAGGCAGGTTTTTTGTATTCTTTCCATTTTGTGATGATGGATTTAATGGTGCTCTGTGGGATTTTTTTTAAAGTTTCGCATACGTTTTATAACCCAACTCTGAGTTGTACTTCTCCACAACTTTTCCTTTGACCTGTGCGTGTGTGGTGGTGATCAGTGGTGAACAGGTGTGTGTATATACTCAGATCATGTGACATTCAGAGTGCACACAGGTGGACCTTATTTAAATAATTATGTGACTTCTGAATGTAGTTAGTAGCACCAGATCTTCTTTAGGGCCTTCATAGAAAAGGGGGTGAATATATATGCATGCACCACTTTTAATTTTGTTATTAGATATTTTAAAAATGTGCTTGTAGTGAAGGTCCATTACATAAAATGATTTTTAAAAACCCATTTAAGTTACAGGTTGTAATGCAAAATAGGAAAAATGTCAAGGGAGGGTGAACACTTTTGCAAGCCACTGTAAAAGATGAACATACAAAAATATCTATAGAAAATTATCTTTGTCATTTGCAGTAAAACATAATCAACAATTGGGACAAAACTCTGTTAAAAAAACAAAAATCACTGCAATCATCAGGATCTCATGCTTTCACAACCATGCTGATGTGACTGGCTGAGTGGCCTGCACTTTTTAGGGTGTTAGACTCAAAAATAAAGAGACTCATGCTGAAATTATTCTAATATTGTTGCATAACACACACGTCAGCTGAGCTGGATTGGTGGGATCTTGGCAGAGATGAGGCTGCAATCAAGAAGATAAATACACAGACAGAAATATATAATAATATTCCCTCGACTGTGTTTCAGAGTTCTTAAAGAAACACAAGGCCTCTCGTGTTTTGAGCAGGCCTGAATGCAAAGCTGGATTACAGGCCTCTCATTTTGGCAGTGGGTGGACTGCTGTGCTGCACTGAAAAAGAAAAAGAAAAATGAAGCTGCCTTTATCCCCTGTGCCCTTGCATCACTTCCTGTTCCCCAGTGAGGCCTGGAGAGCTTTCTAACTCAACTTCTGACGGGAAAGTAATTACAACTTTGGTAACGTGTTTCATAATCTGTTGCACAACACCTAAGCTACACATGACCGTATTTCAGCTGCAGTCAAACAGCCAAAACAGCTTTCTCTAAACTGCCGGGACCCAATCAGCTGTTATTTGGTTCCTTGTTGGGCCAGTAGATGAACTGATCCTTCATGTTTCAAAAGACAATGCAGCCAGGACGCTGTGAGAACAGTAGCAGATCACATCAAGCCCAGTGAAGCACCGGTAGTAGCCACCCAGGACTAACAGCACCCTTCAGACCGAAGGCAACCAGCTCTGGGGGACCTTGGGGAGCTGCAGTAGCGGGACTGAGCTCCACTGGCCTCAGAGAGCAAACAAGGGAGCGCAATCACCCAGCATGCACTGCCCAGGCGTGCTGTGAGTCGCACGGTTCTGTCTCCAGCTGACAGATATACCTGCTGTGATACTGTGAGCCTGAGCTGTAGGGACTGGTGGAGAGGGGAGTGGACGGGGCTGGTTGGGGTTCTGCATGGCCTTTGTCCAGTTGCATGTAAAAACAGGAATTGGATACCTTTTGGATTGGAGGCAGCCTCTTACTCTCCCTGTGGACTGCATCTAACGTCTCGATGTGCATCTGAACAATATCTGAGAAGAGACAAACGCAGCGATACAGACAGAGGCTAGAACACGTTTTCCATGATGTCTGGTGCTTCACTGCTTAGTTACTAAAAAAAAAACATACCTGGTATCATGGCGTGGAGTGCTTTAAGGTGCTCGTTGGTCACGCCGCTCTCATTACAAACTTTATCTACAAAGCGGTTGATGAAGCGCACCACAGAATTAGCCACGTCCGAGCTCTCCGCGTCTTCAAAGCCACTCTCGGTGTCGTAGCTCTCCGCCATGCTGCCTGCAATACTGCAACACGAAACACACCGTATTCAAACATTTGCCTTTCTAAATTTTAAACAGCCATCTTTAGAAAAGACCTACAGCACAAAGCAAAGCAGCATCTTCACTTCATCAACAGTGCAAGGGTAGCATTACGGTTTCGTGTGGCTGAAACAATAAATGTATCACCTCTAGCGTGAATACCGAATGGGGATCTGTATTGCACGCATTCCTTTACTTGTCACCTCTCCACAACAACTGCTCAAATTAAAATTCTACTCTCCATGACTACAGGATGAAATTATATCAAGGTTAATTGCAAACATCCAGTCATCAGGACAGGCATCGGATTTTTGTGTTCCTTGGGATTTTGCAATAAAAGCCTGTCTTGATAAAGAAAAAGTGATTTTTAAAAAAAAGGACCATTCTTTAAAAACAAAAGCTGCTAAAAATTGTATAGTTAAAAAAAAAGAAATGTATGTATTAAAGAAATTATTTTTGGTGTGAAATAACTAAATAATGCACAAAAAAATCTACTTTTAGTAGGATTGTATCATCAAGATATGAGATTATTTTTTAAGGTAACCTATATGGGCCACACATTTGAACGAAGTTAATTTTTTAAGGATATCCCATTCTAAATCCACAGGCATTAATATGGAGGCTGTAACAGTCTCTGCTCTTTTGGGAAGGCTTTCTACAAGATTTTTGCCCTTCTCCAAACTCCTACCACAAAGCAGGAAGCATAAAATAATCCCAAGTATCTCAGTAGGCTGAAGGAGTAAGATTTTCCCAGGCCAACCCTCAAAAAAAGAACCCCAGAACATTATCCCTCCTCTACCAAATTTTACTGTACAGTTGCCACAACGCAGTCAGGGAGGTAATGTTCTCCTGGCATTCACCAAACCCAGACTCATCCATCAGACTGCCAAAGAGAACATGTTTCCATTGCTCCAGAGGCCAGTGGTGGTATGCTTTACGCAACCCTATCCAAAGCTTGTAGTTTTGCATGGTGATGTAAGGCTTGCTCAGCCATGGAAACCCATGCTACGAAGCTCCTGGTGCACAGCTTCTGTGCTGATATTAATGACAGAGGAAGTTTGGAGCTCAGCAGAGCATTGATGACTTTTACGCATTCAGCGACACAGCTCTGTAACTTTAGGCAGTCTGCCACCTCATGGCTGAGTTGCTGTGGTTCTTAAATGCTTCCACTCTGCATTAACGCCCTTAGAGTGGATCTTGGAATATGTAGGAGGGAAACATTCTCATGAACTGACTTGCCGCAATGCTGGCTCAAACTCGGTGAGCTGAAGACAGAATACAAGGCTAGCTGCTTGATTTGATACACCTGTGGTACCAGGACTGAGTGAAACACCTGAATTCAGTGATTAAGAGGTGCAGCCCAAAACTTCTGACCATCTAGTGTATGTGAAATTTCCCACTGTAATGAGGAATAACACAGTTTAAGCGCGGTCTTTATATGGCTCTCTGTGTGCACACGGGCAATCCTACCTGTTGGTGACGTAGCTGTTGCTCACGCTCTCTACATCTCCGAGGCCGGAGCTCCGCAGCAGGCGGTTCTTGCTGGTGTCCAGAGGCAGCAGCAGGTAGCTCATCCTGTTGGCGTAATGGATGGCCTGGCTGAACACGGTGCTTTCCTCCTTCTGCACGCGCTCCATCTGCAATTCCTTGCTGAGCGTTGGCCACAGTCGGCTCTGCTCTGACGCCAGCTCCAGGGCGCTGATTTCCCTTCTGTCGCCTGAGCCATTGTGTTGCTCCTGAGAACAAATCAAAGGAAGCTTGTGAGTAAAAAAAATGACTTCAGGATAAATGTGACGGTCAGAAGTTTACCAGACGGTGAACTTTTCAAGATTATTCCTCATCATTTCTTTGCTCACTCTGGGAACACAGCGTGTGATGTGTGGGTGCTCACCAAGTTGTTGTGCTGCTCCAGGTCCTCTGTCTCCAGGTACAGGTGCCGGATGTGGTTCTGGACGTCGCTGTAGAACATGGCCTCCCAGAACTGCATGTTGGTCCACACCATGTGCTCCTGTACACAGCTGTAGGCAAACTGAGTGATGCCCGCGCCCAGTTTCTGTCAGAGACACAGAGGAATTTGCGTGACAGATGAGCCACACTAAAACAACGCAGAAACGTGTTCAGCACCACCTCAAGCTGTTGCCACTGACGGCTGAATGGGTGAAATGTGGAGCGGACTTTAGGAATGCAGGACTTACTCTGCAGAAGGCTGTGACCAAGGGAAGGAGGGCAGCTGCAATACCATGTTCATCCATATGCGAGCAGTCCTAAACAAAAACACAAGAGCTATGAATGACAGTGTTGCAAAGCATAAAAGAAGACCTGTATTCAAAGCACACAAAAGTATCTGAGACTTATTGTTACAGCTGTCTGGCTCATTTTCATATTTGTCTTGCATATTTCTATTTCAGTTAGACTCTGAATACTTTATTAATGCCAGGGGGGGCGTCGTATGGGAGACATCTGCAGGTTTCCCCTTTCACTCAGCATTTTGA
>VUQH01050237.1:0-24845 GCA_015106775.1 Etroplus canarensis | reverse complement strand
CTCAGCATTTTGAAGTTCATGCAGCGTACATAAAGTAACAGCTGTATTGGTTCATTGTAATCCCTGCTTTCACTACGTACTTCTGTCAACAGTATCTCCTGGAAATTTGAAGGCCCGATTCACTGCAATTGCACATGTCAGACAGGAAGAGAACAGTGCAGCACAGGAGCCAAAACAGCAGATGGTGAAACAAACAACAAAGGAAATTTGACACAGCGAAAGATGATAAGCCCTGATGTTAGAGGAGGCGGCAGTGAAGGCTAAGACGGAATGTGACAGAAACCGAAAGCAACACGGAGAGAGCTGGACCCGAGAGGGTTCGAAGCAAACGTTCACGGGGCATTTTTTTCTGCTCATTATGTAAGACCAGTACATCGGTGATGCAGTAGTTCATTTATTTCATGATTCACCACTGCTCAAAGGTTACTGCAATGTGTGAACTGCAGAAAGAAAGTGATAAGTTTTCTTTTCATCGGTTTGCTGTGCTGCACAAACTAGTGAGAATTAAAATCCACTGGGAAGTTAACGAGGCTCACAGCAGTCATATCCAGTATAACTGTCATAATTCTTGACTGGCTCTAACCAAGCTTAAGACATTATTATGCTATAAATAAACCCACTGATGTCATTTATGTATAGATGACAGAGGTGCACATGCTAACAACTCATTTTAAAAACATCTACTTTATAGTGAGGCGACTTCTGTTGTGAACTGGTGCTATATAAATAAAGATTTAAGTTAATAAACTAATCATTTCACTAATTATGAGCTAAAAACCTATTTATTAACACAGTGAGTTTACGCTGCGTTTATCGAAGCACTGAGAGCTTAGACTTGAGTTTATAGCTCAAATTAAAACTCTTACAGTTTTTTCTTGCTTTGGTAAGCAGCCAGGCTGATGTGCTGTGTTGTTGGCAGCTGTGAGGCTCTGAGGGAAACTGAAATGTCTGACAATGCTGACAGTATTAATACAGCTGGGAAACACTGAGGGGGAATTGTGCGCTGCCAATAATGTAATTTTCACAAAGTTAAAAAACATGTCACAGAACGGTCAAATAATGAGGGCTTGAGATCCTGACTTTAGTTCTTAGTTTGGGTCAGGCTCCCAAGACACTGGTTTCTACACGCACTGGCTTGTTTTCCTAAATGCCCAAGTCTTTCACGTGTCATGTCTCCAGTGTGCATGAGAGGCTTTGGGTTAGACATTTGTTATGATGGATGACAGAAACGTTACAAAACAGACTCGTAACGCTCAGCAAGCTGACATTTAGGTGTAAAATCAACCGAATGCTCCTTTAAGAGTATCGCTTTGAAATGTGGTGGTGTCCTAGTGTGTGCAGGCTCGCCTGTAAAGTGCAGTTCATCATGCGGACAATATAGTCGAACTGCTGGTCATCCAGCACGGCTCGGTTCTGCAAGACGTGTTGATTGAGCTCCTGGGTCAAACAAATCCGAGCTGCCCGACCCTTCAACGCCCGCAGAACTGCTGGCATCAGCTGGAAAGAGATTGCAAAAACAGCTATAGTCAACACACACAAAAAAACAAAAAACTCAACTCTATGACACGGAATAGTACAAGCATGGAGACGACAGAAATGAAGAGAACTGAAAGTCTCCTGAACTAACTGTGAACTAGGTCATGACGACTGATGTGCCTTTACCTTCTTGGCCTCCAGCATTTTGTTCTCAAAGATGTAAGTGATGCAGTTCCTGACCACCTCCAGCCTGCGAGCGCTGTTGGCCATCACGTTGCCGTTCCTGTCCACGACGTCTCCTATGGAGACGGAAAGGGTGTCAGACTCTCATTCATCACCGCGGCAAAGTACTCAACCCCTATTAAACACATGCTGTGAGAAGGTCTGTCTAAAGTTAAAGTAGAAAGGTTGAGCTTAGTGTTGCACGTCTTTACCAACTCAGCAGTCAAAAAAAATTAAACACTGGAGCCTCAGGAACTTTCACCAGTTGCGCGTCACATGGCTCTCCCAGTCTTCACTATTTTACTGAATATTACATTTCAGCTGATATCAGCTTGCACATTATAGTGAAGCGTTTTTTCCACCTGCGGTCACATGTCGCAAAAAATCTTCATGAGACGTGAGACCACACGTTCATACAGTTTTCTGCATGAACGAAAGTAGCCACTGACTGCTATCAAAGCCTTCATCAGCTCACCCAGCGGGGGCCCAGATGGCACCATGCTCTTGAGCTCCGCCTTGACCACAGGAGGTGCAGTTATGAGCTTGGCAGCAGCGTGATCAATGAAGAGCTGCACCGCAACGTCGTCCAGCACGGGGAAAAGCGTCTGGTTTTGTCCGTTTTTCTGGCTGTTTTCTGACGGTCGCTGGACTTTGTGCATGGCCACGGCGGGGTATGGATTCTCCTGGAGGGAGAAGAGAAAGAAAGGGATGTAGCAGGAGGAAAATAAGAAAAGGAACAGCAAACATCAGTGACCAACAGAAAACCTAGAAAATGGTATTTGTGGTCACGGTCACGAAAGAACGTACGTTTTTGAAAAGCTGCTCTGCCAGCTCCTTGACATGGTTCATGACTTTGTGTGGACAGGCCTCCTCTTGTCGTATCCGCTCCACCTGGTTTGCTACCAGCTGTAGAAACAGGACAAAAGGTCACGTCACATATCTGCAGCTTTCTTCTACAGCTGGGCCACAGCATGTTTGGTAACCTCTAGTTAAGGCAAAACATCACGATGCAATACTGTATCGATCTTATCCCGCACCTCTACGGACCAGAAATTTAAAGGTGGCAGAGGAACAAGGTCTGTGTGGCATATCTAGGATCACATCCAATGACTCAAATTATGAGCTGTCCTCAAGACTCTCCGTCATTATTAGAGTGGTTTTCACGTACGAACTCCAGTCGGGAGAATCCGGTCGGGTCTTTCTCATGCACATTGGAGACGGTAGTCAAACTTCAGACGCATTCTGAAAAGCAGAAAACCACCTCGCCCACTGGGATTTTACCAAACCATTAGCTGCGCTCGTCTCACGCACATTTAGACTTCTCAGATCTTGTGCTCGGGAGCTGTTTAATGTCTGATTTGACTGACATTTGCATTCTCACATACACCTCTGTCGAATAACGTCCAGAAAATGTCAGGGCTGCATTTAAAGTGTGAAAATGGTTTAGGATGTGACATTAGTATGGAACAGAGAAGAAAAAACAGCAGCCATGTCTACTGGGGACCTGAACATCGCTATGGAATCATGGGAACAACAGAAATGGCATGCTTAAAACAGTCATGAAAACCAAGGAGAGGCATGCACCCAACAATGGACTGCATCAAAGTGGTAAGAAACTGCACTCAGCACAGATCACACTTCTTAATGCTACTGCAATTTGA
The DNA here is from genome assembly GCA_015106775.1 of Etroplus canarensis. NCBI lineage: Eukaryota > Metazoa > Chordata > Actinopteri > Cichliformes > Cichlidae > Etroplus > Etroplus canarensis. Next base: position 21,486 of record VUQH01050237.1, on the reverse strand, counting down.
AATCTTTCACTGCGGTAAAATGTTAACAGCTTAAATTTGCAATTAAACGAAGGCTACAGCAGTCAAATTACATTTCGGAGTCTCTTGACAGTGCTATATTACATACACTCAGCAGCCACTTCATTAGGTACACCTTGCGTTTGCTTTCAGACCTGCCTTAATTCCTTGTAGCACAGACTCACCACGGTGCTGGGAACATTCCTCAGAGATTTTAGTCTATATTGACATGAAAGCATCCCACAGTTGCTGCAGATTCATCAGCTGCACATACCTGACGCTCATCCACTGGACCATCTGAGTACACTGAACTCATTGTCATGTTCAAGAAATCTGCTTGAGATGATTTAAGTGTCGTGACATGGTGCATTATCCTGAAGCAGCCATCAGAAGATGGATGCACTGTGGTCCCAACAATACGGACATGGTCAGCAGCAATACTCAGACAGGCTGTGGTGTTTGTGATGCTGGGCCAAGAAAATATCCCCCACGCCATTACACCACCAGAGCAGTCTGAACTGTTGACTGAAAGCAGGATGGATGCATACTTTCATGCTGTTTACATCAAATTCTGATCCTATCTTCTGAATGTTGCAGCAGAAATCAAAACTCTTCAGAACAGACACTGTTTTTCCAGTCTTCTGTTGCCTAGTTTTGATGCGCTCATGTGAACTGTAGCCTCACTTCCTGTTTTTGCTGACAGAATTGGCAGCTGGTGCGCTCTTCTGCCGCTGTAGCCCATCTGGTTCCACATGTTGTGCATTCAGAGATGCTCTTCTGCTTACCTTGGCTGTAACAAGTGGTTATTAAAGTTACTGTTGCCTTCCTATCAGCTCAAAGCAGTCTGGCTGTTCTTCTCTGACCTCTGGCATCAACAAGGTATTTTCAGCCAGAGAACTTCTACTCACTGGGCATGCTCTCTTTTTCACACCATTCTCTCTACCAACCCTTGAGATGGCTGTGTGGAAAATTTTAAGTTTCTTAATCATCTTTCTTCTCCATTCTGATGCTAGATTGTTTTTTTGGACGTTTCACAAGAAAGGAAATAGACCGTTTGTTACGTGTAAAGGCAAGTGTCTTTGCGGATGACTTCTAATTTAAACTGTTACTGAACCAAAACTTCACAGAGCACCTTCAGAATCTAGCTGACTGCTGCCCACAAGTCTTCATACTGTGTTTGGATGTTTCTCCCCATTCTCACAGAGGAAGTAAATACTGACAGCCAACTCACTACATACATTTTTATCATGGTTTACATATTATTACTATTATTATGACATGTGGGTGAATGTGATGGGCAGCTGCTCAGTATTTCTAAGCTCTTTTGCTAATTGAAACGGCACTTTTGTCAGATAAAGGAGTAGAAGAGGCTCATGTCCTCTGACATATCAACATAATATGTTTTTCCATCCTCACTGTGGCTGTCCTGAACCACTGTGCCCCTCCTTCAACTGATAAATCGCACAAACAAGGTTGACTGCAAGACTTACGTCATCAAACAGGTCAGTGGCTCTGTAAGGGGGCCCCCTCTCTGATATGAAGCCTGCGAACGCCATGCCGTCCAACACCTTCATGAGGAAGTCATCCTCCGTCAGCGCCCTCTGGCCCAGGAAGGCAGCCTGAGGAAACCCACAAACGCGTTAATCTCATCACAGCCATCACTTTCTTTTTCCTTTTATGCACTCTCGCTCACTAACACACGGCAATGATTGGTCTGTCTGTGTTATTTACATTCCTGTACCTTATGGAAGCGGATCACAGGTTCTGGATGAATGCGGATGATATGTAAACACCAGCGATAGCCCTGGAAGAGCCGAGCGAACAGCCACAAGAAGACGGCTCGGATCTCCTTGTCCTGTTGACACACACACACACACACCAGTCTAGTTAATGACAATTCATACAAACACAAACACAGAGAAAAAGAAAGTCTGGAAAGCTTCAAGAAGCTTGAACCTGCTGTACCAAGTACCATATGTTCATTTTAATTTTCTGATGTCTAACACCTCTTTCAGGCCAATGAGGACAAATTATGCTGTAAAATTAAGGCATACAGATCCTCCAAACATTACTACATCATAATGCATTTTTATTTTATTACAACTTTATTTCTTGCCTGGATTCTGAGTGCAGAGGGTTGTGTGGATTGTGGGGGGAATGCGTGATCAGCAACTTCCAGTTCTGGATCCAAAACCTGCAACGACAAAAGCATCACCGTCGGTCACTAGTGACCACATCCCACCTTCGTTTCTGATACAGAGGAGTCAAGAGCAGAGAGAAAAACAACATTCCAGCAGAAACTTGAAGTGTTCATAGTTCAGTGTGATGGAAAGTTCAAACTGACAGCCCAAGGGAGCAAAGTGGCAATCTACAAGATTTATGTTTTCCTTTAGTGACATGTTCACTGCAAAATGATCTTTCCACACTTTGAGAATAACTGAGTCAAGTAGGCTCAACAATGCTCTTTCAGATTTCCTGTAACTGTAGCTCTTGTATGTTTTGTTCTTCAACAGATTCATCTGATACAATAGACAAACTGGTGCTCTAATAGTCAAAAGTGGTTAGGGCATGTGCTACAGGTGTAAATTCCCTGAGGTGTGGGTGCCCAGTGGGATTCCCTGTCTGTCTCCATTGTCTATCTGATAAAGCCAAACGCGCCTACAAAATTATCTGAGAAGCTTAAGAACGAGCTTCATTTTCAGTTTGATAGCTTTGAATCTCAGTAACCCACTAACCCACAGACACCAAGACGTGACATTGGCATCATTTTTAAACCAGAACATCGTCAAAGTCGTGGCTGATCCAGCTCATGATCCCTCATGATTCAAAGGTTATTGTAATATAAAGTACATAAAAACAGTGAGATGTTTTCTTGTTAATGGTTGGCTGTATTGCACAAACTAATGAGAATGAAATTCTATTGATTAAGTAAAATCCACTGAGAAATAAAGCAGATCTGCAAACAGTCAGATCCAAAGGCTAGTTCTTGACTGACCCTAACCTAGCTTAAGTTATTTTGATGCCGTAAATAAATCTAACACTGTTATGTATGGATGACAGAGTGGCACACGTAAACTCATTTCATCAACGTTACAATCCAGACCACTACTCTACCCACAAAATGACAAGTATAACCATGACCAATACTCTAGGCCAGGGGTCTCGAACCTGCGGCTCTTTTGCCCACCCTCTGTGGCTCCTTGTGATTTTAACCAAACAAAAAAAACCAACACAAATACATGACTACAAGCATGGAGATTAAAGTTTATTTTCATTTGTCACTGCCCTAAGGAACCTACGACTGCTCTCTTGTATTCTCCTCGAGGGGTCGCCACAGTGGCTTAATCTGTACTGGTAATTTGGCAGACATTTTACGTTGGATGCCCTTCCTGACGCGACCCCCTCCTGCGGTGAGAGAGGGGGCTGTGTCCATCAGGGAACTTGTAAGGCAAATGTGTAAACCACTACACTATGTCATTCTTTGAATTCTACGGTTGTAATAATATGTAGCCTACATCACTCTCTTCTTCTTCTTCTTTTGGCTGCTCCTGTTAGGGGTCGCCACAGTGGATCATCTGCCTCCATCTCACCCTGTCCGGTGCATCCTCTTCCCTCACAACAACCCTCTGCATGTCCTCCTTCACTACATTTCTCTGTGGTCTTCCTCTTCTCCTCCTGTCTGGCAGCTCCATCCTTACATCCTTTGTCCAATATGTCCACGTAAAAGAAGTTGCAATATTTCATCAGCTAAAATGTCTATTTCCTCTGTCTGGGGCCTTACTCTCAGTTTTACTGAACCTCAGCCTGGTTACTATATTTATACCCATAAATGGCTCGTTTTACAAAACCAAAAAAAAAAAAAGAGGACATTAGTCAAATCTAACTTGGAAACCTCCCGTAACTTGATATTTAATACTTTTTCTATTTTCAGTGATCAGCTTTCTATCTGCTTAATTTGCACACATACAGGAAGCTGTACAGCTTTATAGCTGCTCTGTTTCCATACTGTACCAGCTTTATTTATAAAGCACTGTAAAACAGCCTCAGCTGAAGAAAGCGCTGCACAGAGCAAAATAATAAAAACTAATGGCATTTTTAAAAATTTTCAACAAAAACATGGTGTTAATTTAATGAAAATGCAAAGTTAATGTACTAAATAAGCCTAAATAATCCACAGCTGGGTGGTCTAACGTAAAAGATTTTATTTCTTTACACCTATTAGTAAGACTGACAGTATAATTTACACTTGATAGACTGTCACACCTTCATTTCAAGTCTCAGGTATGTTTTGCTGCTCCCCTCAGATCAAGAACTGATTTAGAGATTTTTGCATAACTTAATTTTTGCTGTATTTTAGACCTGCATTTGTATGTTGTATGATGTGCTATCTGATGTGAGGATGAGCTGCTGGACACCTGCAGTTCTACTATGAGCATAAAGTAAGTAAGTAGGTATCTATCCATCCATCTATTTATTAAATCCATGTCAAATTGGAACAGTGCCTGTAAAAACAAGAAATGAGACCCTGAGCACAGTTTGGGTGAACATCCATTAGGTGATCATTAGGTGTAAGGTTGATTAAAATCTGATCAATACTGTAGGAGGAGTAGTGATTCTTGTCAAGTGTGGATGGATGGATGGATGGATGGATGGATGGACGGATGGATGGACAGACGCCTCGCAGTGGCATTAGATCACTGGTCCTTCAGCCAGACGAGCTAACATATGAGCTTACAAATGAATATTTTTAAATAAGCTGAAAGTTTTGGTCAAAAACTTCTAGAAAATGTGAACAAAGAAATAGTTCCTTTCACTACAAAGATGTTTTGCCTTGCTTTAAAATAACCTACATCTAATTTTCACAATGTGCAGACACACTGCTGGAGAGGCAAACAGAACTGGACCCCAGTAAACACACACTCTTCCTTTGTTACACCCTTTGGTCTCATGAAATGAAAATTCATCTGGCTCAATGTAAGGAAAGCAGAGCAGCTAAGCCCTGGTTTCAGGTTGCCATCCAACAATCTACAGCATCTTTGTGGTTCCTGGAACTTTGATTCAAATCAGCAGTACCTTTGTGGACACTAAAACTAAAGCCCTGCTGGACAAGTCCATGATCAGTTACCCTGCTTCACTAACACGAAGCAAGTCAGAGATCTATATTTGAGAGTCAGGATCTTCTAAAACGGTCTTTATGGACAGCTCTGCCAGCTCAGGACACAGGCCTATCACCCAGTGAACCTCTGACCAACAGAGCAAGGACCACAACAGCCTTGAGGTTATGAGTCCTTAAGTGCAAAGAGCAGGCAGTGACAGAAACAAAAACAAGACGGATGAGCCCTGCGTTTCACAATAAAATCTTTCTGTTATTAAATCTATAATAAGCCCTGACATCTTTGGAATTTAACTGATGGCCTAAGTCAGTGGGTCCAAGTTCAGCTTCTTGCTAGAGGATTCTCTGACACACAAAGTCTGCTGTCAGACTGTTATTGTAAACAACACAGAAGAATAAACACTGCAATTAAAGTTTCACTTTAATCAGTGTCAGCTCTCAGTGATATGAGTCAGTTATCCTATGAGAGGACTCAGTCGCAGAGGGCTGTGGGCACCGCACTGTCCAAGGCATCTCAGCAGACATCAACATACAAGAGCAAAAGATAACACAATTACAAGCACATAATTAAACAGAGCTAAAAGAGGATCCTGCAGAAAGTGGAGGGGATCTTCCTCTTCTGATTGGAGAGCACGCAGGCTGCAGTCATCTGGTGCAGCAGGATGATGGGAAGGATAGGAGACGAGGAGGTCACTGAAACGGGATCAATTCTAGTTTTGATTCAAGGATCAGAGCAAAAAGGTCCCATTTTCTTCAATTCACAGATCATCGTAAAGCTACGTCTCCCCTCCGACCACACCATCAAGTTGCTGATTTAAAATGAATCCATGTGGAATTAAGACATGTACCCACAATGACAACCTCTCAATACATTTGCACCATCAGGTACGTTGTGAATCAAAGCGTTCCGGCAACGGGAATGCAGCTTAACCATAATGTCAGTGATGTCGTAGCTCAGGCAGCTCACGATCCATCACAGTAGACTGGATATTGCAATGTGTGAAGTACAGAAAGCTAAGAATGAATGAAATGAGACTTAAAATCCATTCAGCACTAATTCTTGACCAGCCCTGACAGTTTAAAACGTCATTATGGTGTAAATAAATAAATTTATGCATAGAAGGCAGAGGGGCACACGCAAACACTCATTTTGTGAGCATTTCAACCCAAACCTAAACCTGACAACCTAAACTCTAAAACAATTATGGATTTTAATAATTCTGCAGCATGACTACACAGACAATGTAGCCTGATTGCATAACAGATAACCAACTTGATATCACTCTTGATCCGTCGTTTGCAAACTCAAAATAATCTCTCAAAAAAAAAAAATACAGTCAGAGTTCATGGGAAGATCCTGTCATATTCAAATAACTCAGGCTCTCCACAGCATCTAAGCACACACTTGGCATGTCTGAGCTGAGAATACCAGCTCAAACTCCTCCAAATAAACACGCCCCGCCCTTTGTCTTAGTGACATCACTGACTGCAAAGAGCAGTCTGGGCAGGCAGCAGAGGGAACACTCCTCTCTGGCTCGTGCCAAGTTTGTCAATCTTTTACTACAAACTAATAAGAGGTAATAATCTAACAAAAGAAGCCACTGTGTTTTAAACGTGATTCAATCACAGCAAAAACAAACAGTCCGACTATAGAGGAAAAGACTCGTTATGAGCACTTTCCCACAACTGGCCTGAGTGATCCAGACGACTCGAAGTCAGGGATTTTTCCTGGTTCTAAATGGGACTTTTATTACACAAAACTCTCAACGGTACTTGAGTAAATAAAACCCCACTTAGCAAAACTAGTTAAATGAAGTAATTGTAAAGCAACACTGGTGATTTTCCTCTGGCTCTGATTAAATTCAGTTTTGTAAAGGTTTTATGATGTGTGGCCAAAACCTTGGTTATCATTTTTACATCTTTTCATGAATCAGATGAAGAGTAACAGTGGTGGAAGAACTGTTCAAAAGATCTGAAAGGGAAAGCACCAAAACAACAACATACAGTATCCTGTACTGCTGTGCTTTTGAAAGTTGAGTGCTTAAGTGAATCAGTTTTTTAATGCTTAACTTAAACTAAACTAAAAACTTAACCTAAATGACAAAAAACATTTTAGTTAGCTGAAATAAAAACAGAAACTAGACTTTTGATAAAAATGAAAACTAACTAAAACGATATTGTGTACTCACAAAACTAAATATACATAAATAATAAAAATAGACATAAAATGCCCTTAGTTACAGTCTTCGTCAATTTGGGCAAATAAGATAAGACAACTTTTCTGATGAAGCTTTGGTGCATGTGTTTATTGAGACAGCAAGAAGTCATCTGCCTTCACAAAGTAATATTTGTATTGTAATTTGTAATCCTCCTCTGATAAATACCATCAATGTTATTATAATGAAGAAAACCAAAACTAACACGGAAACTAATAAAAATTAAACTAAAACTAAACTGAAAGTGGCAAAGCCACTCTGGAAACTAACTGAAACGAAACTGAGTAAAATAACTAAAACTCAAAACGAAATGAAAATAAAAACTAATTAGAAAAACAACAACAACAACTCTGGTGATAATGATTGTTGGCATGGATTCAATACAGTTTGACCAGCATCTTACACTGGCAGCTGTCAGGGTGGCCCTGGTTTTAATGAAGACAGAAAGACAAAAATCCTGCAAAACAGAACTTCAGTGACAGCAGCTCATCTGGCTCATGATCCCTCTAAATTCACAATTTTCTTGTTATTGGTCGGCTGTATTACACAAAATAATGAGAACGATATTCCACGGAGAAGTCAAGGACAGCCAGGACAACCAGCCCAGTTCTTGAGCCATTATTAGAGCTTGAGACACTGCTGTGCCATAAATAAAAACCTAACGACAGCATTCATGCAGAGATGGCAGAGGGGCAGAGGGCATTTACAGTAATGAGTTGGTGCAGTGGACACTGCTACATTTAACCATTTGATAATTACAAATTCTATAACACAAGCCTAAATGAAAGCCAGTTTTGGGGTTTTTTGGTTGAAATGTATTTATTTTTTCGGTATTATATAGGGGGATGTCCTTTGGAGCTGGCTACAACCACTTCAGATGTTGCTGTTATTAAAAGATGATCGTACACTTTACTGAATGCTTACAAAAAGATATTTGTCTGTCTTAAATGTTTCGCAGCATAGAGTTGAACGTGTTGAGATTTTCGCAGCAAATGACCAAAATGGACAGGATTAGAATGAATCCAGAGGGACAGCTCAGGCTGAGATGGTTTGGACATGTTCAGAGGAGGGATAACAGGTACTGGGAAAAAGGATGTTAAAGATGGAGCTGTCAGACAGGAGGAGAAGAGGAAGACCACAGAGAAGGTTGATGGATGTGGTGAAGGAGGACATGCGGAGGGTTGGTGTGGGGAGGAGGATGCAACGGATAGGATAAGATGGAGGCAGATGATCCGCTGTGGTGACCCCTAACGGGAGCAGCAGAAGGAGAAAGAAGAAGTCTGACTGAAGCATTTATCTCCATATAGCAACAACAGATTGCTGCAACAGGACAGTGCAGCCAGAAAACTAAAAATATCCAGGGCATTATTTTTGTTTCTGATTCCACCATAGCTTTGATTTGTCTAGCTATAAAGCACCAATTCTGGATTTCTCTTCATATTTGTTTATTTAAGGGTTTTCTGTTAATCAGTTACAGTGTACTGTGAAAAAATAACTGAACCACATGTGACCAACATCCACAATATTCTGTGTTTACCCATAGTTTCTAATTACATTTTACATGTGGCTGTGATCATAAAAATCACTGCATGTCCAGTAAATTGATCATAAACTGGGTGCCATTTCCTTCAGCAGCTCCTACAATTCACATATCTGAGATATTCAGTAGCAACAAATCCCACAGTTTTGCAGCATCATTCCCAGTGTTATGAGACAAACACACAGTAAAAAGAGCCAACAAAAGGAAGCAGGAACCAAAAATGTATGCATTCTCCTGATATCAATAACAGAACGAGGAAGCTGGAGAATTATTTCTTTGCACACTTAACAGATAAAAAGGATTTCTCAGAATGGGTTGGTACTGAAGTGCGGCTGCAGGATGCGGCGAAAAGCTTGATATGAATAGTAAAGCACAAGAATAGCGCTCGATGAGGAAGTTTCTAGCTAAAAATATGAGGGTGATAAAAGTTCAACCAGAGCATCAGTGATGCAGTAGCTCTTCTAGCTCACAATACATCACAACAGGCAGGTGACGTGCAGAAAGAACGTGAGACGCTTTCTTGTCACCGGTTGGCTGTACTGCACAAACCAAAGCTTCGTTTATGCTTGTGTGTGAAATCGACACTGTAGGCACATCGTAGGTAGACGCAAACGCTGGTGAAACCCTACGCGGTAACCCTCGCTGCAACGCAGCGTGTACCTCACCAGAAATGTTGCGTCAACGCAGACGCCAACAACTGTGACTGGGCAGGTCAGCAGTGTTGTTTCCTCCTATGCATTTCTGGCTACCTCTTCACCACGTTTTTAAAAAACAGACTTCTCTCTTTTCTCTGTAGCAGCTCTTTCATCATTGGTGTCTGTTGTTAAGTAGAATAGAAACTCAACAGCAGTAAAGGCATCCCAACACCGGCTAGTGTCGTGGCAGCGAAGTGCAGGACAACGCAGGCGCACCTCGCAGAAGCATGAATGCCAGTAACTGCATCAGTCATCGCAGGCTCTATACAGAGTCACCACAGGAAATACATTAAGCTTTGTGAGAATTAAAATCCACAGGCTCACAAAGTGTCACATCCAGGGCCCGAACCTAGCTCAAAACATTGTTGTGCCATAAAACAATGCACTTAGGAGTAGCGATTCTCTTGAAAATGGAAAAGTGCTGCTACAGTTTTGTCCTTCGTTTCTTGTATTTTGTTTAAAGTTGTTCTTTTTTCATTCATTTCACACAATTAAAAATGTTTTAATGCTGCTCCTTTGTAACACCTTGCACCGTGGTTTAAAAAGCCATTATAGAGATAAAATGTATTATTATTATTATTATTATTATTATTATCAGCATCATCAACAGCAGCAGCAGCAATAGCAGTAGTGTCTCAACAGTGTAGGGGTTTACACATTTGCCCAACAAGCGAAAGATGTGCAGTTTGATTCCAGATGGGGAAACAAGCCCCCAACAACCACAGAAGGTTGTATCAGGAAGGGCTTTACCTCAACTCACTACTACAGTGAAATACTACTGTCGAGATACGCAGTAATGAATAGGCAATTAAAACCCGACAATACATAACTATATCTGAAATGCTTTCAAGATAAGATAAATATCTTTTTCATCACATATTTGGGAAATTCTTTAAACTTTTCCTGATTGCATTTGCAATCTAAGACATGTGTTTGTAATGGATTACTCTGAAGGTGTGTTATCAGTATTTGAGTAAGGTGTACAGTCCAAAAAAACACCTCAAAGCGGATATTAAATCAAAACAGGCAATAAAAAGGTAAAGAAGTAAAAACATCCTGAAGATGTTACTGGCATCTCCTATAAAGCACCTCTGGGGAATTTACTGCTTGATAGAAACCACCCACTGGATGTCAGTGAGACTTCCCAGTACTCAGCAACAGTGTGCATTATGAGTTGGCAGTGTTTAGGCTGCAGCTCTTACCATGGAGAGTGCCGTCTGGGTCTGCTGTAGCAGAGGTTCAGGCAGCAGGGAGATGTGGACGCACTCGGGGATGGTAACCGTGCCTCCATCCAGGTCGGCGATGATCACGTCCAACTGAAAACACACACACGCACGTAAACACGCTTTTCATCTCCGCTTCTGGGACCGATGATAAAAATACAGCACTGCGATACGAGAGCCGATAAGATCAACTGGAAGACCAGCATAGTGACAGAGAAAGCCCCCTCTCTCAGCAGCTGCTCGTTACTCGACAATAAAAACCACACGTTCATATTTCGCCGCAGGCGGACAGAAAGACCCTGGCGATAGCCTCTGACCCCCACCCCTGCTCATACACTGATAAAAGTACAAGACACCAAGCATCTCGTTGTAAGTCGAGATAAAGGCTCCGTTGGGGTGGCATGCAGCTGCACGTGGTCACGTTTACATCAAGCATCCATTACACTCTCATCAGGCCTTAATAAAAAAAAAGCTGCATCTTATTTTCTTTGATCATGACACTGAGACACTAATCATTGTCTTGTATACTGGTGTAATGTGTCCCGGCCAGGTTTTTAAGGAGCACTGTATTAGAAAGCTATCAGTCTACAGAGGTTAGCAGGCAGCAAACAGCCAGATGGCAGAGGGGCAGGTTAATAAAAGACAGGTGAACCGTTGCTTAACGGGTCAGTAAGAGGTCACATGCTCCCTTTTGTAATCAAAACTCAGATCCAAGTCAGAGGAACTGAGGGTGTATTTAAGGATTTTTTATATATTTTCGTAGAGAAAGCCTCCTTTGTGTGATTGTGAGAGCCATTCTGGTCTCATTTCGCTGCACGTTTTTTAAGTCTACTTAAACACAACACGCACCTGTCGCTATTTAAATTAACACAAGTGACAATCTTCTGAAGACAGCTTTTCCTAATGTGATTCTGAAGCTATATAATAAACAGCTCTCATTCTATGCAAAAACCAGTCAGCAGTCTGATTTAGTCACAAAGCGCTCTAGCTAAATAGTTCTCAATATATCTGATGTTACTTCAGTAGTCAGGCAGACTATTGAGCACTGAGGTATTGGGACACATTCCACCTACAGGAGCTATTATAATGATAAACATCTGGGGTGTTGTAACATCTTACCAGTCAGGTTGTCTGAGTCATATAGTTGTGCTGACTTTTTTCAACAATGTTTAACTGTTTACCCAAGGTGCTAAACAATGAGCAGAAGATTGCATGTTGATATGACAATGGTTCCATCACTAAGAACACAAAGGTAGATTATATGGGCAAAAAGTACTGGGCCACTCACACATTATACCCGCCTTTGCAGCTACAAAAGCTTCCACTCTTCTGGGAAGGCTTTCTACAAGATTTCAGGGTGTGTCTGTGGGAATTTTTGCTCATTCATCCAGGAGAGCATTTGTGAAATCAGACACTGATGTTGGATGAGAGGGCCTGGCTCACAGTCTCTGTTCTAGTTCATCCCAAGCATGTTGGATGGGGCTAAGATCAGGGCTTTAAGCGGGCCAGTCAAGTTCTCCCACACCAGCAAATCAATTCAAACAGCCATGCCTTTATGGACCTTGCTTTGTGTATTGGGGCACAGTCACGCTGGAACAGAGAAAGACCTTCCTCAAACTGGTAGGCTGAAGCTTTAAGGCTACATTCTCACTGCACGCAAAAGTGGCCCAAATCTGATTTTTGTGCCCATGTGTGACCCAGATCTGATTTGCCTATGACAGTCTTAACATCACTGATCTGATTTTTTCTAATCGGATTCAGGCCACTACTAGGTCCTAAATCGGATACATATATGAAGTTTTTTTTTTTTTAAATCATCCTCAGTCTGAACAGGCATGTTAGGTTTCATCTGACTTTTCTGTCATAGAAGTGAGACAGACGTCATATATCTGCGCTGGCGAGACACGGTGAGATCAAATGCCAACGATGCACAAAACAAGCACGGCAGACAGCCTGACAGAGAGATAGTCAGTGCAAAGGAAGTGAAGTCTGACTCACACACTAACATGTGTAACATTCATATTTACTTCTGTAAACACAGTGTGCTGCGTTTACAGAATGTGTGATGTCACATTTTCTTCTGCGCATGCGCATCACTGTTCACCCTGGACTCTGATGGCGGTCGCATTTAAACTGTAATGTGTACGAACACACACACACACAAAAAAAATCAGATCTCAGCAAAAAATCGGAATTGTCTGCAGCAGGAACGTAGCGTAAGATTCAGAAAAACAACTGCACAGCATTATCCCTCCTCCACCACACCGTACAGCTGTGCCACAGTGCAGTCAGGCAGGTAACGACGTCCTGCCATTTGTTGAACCCAGCCTTCTCCATCAGACAGCCAGACAGAGAAGTATGACTCATCACTCCACAGAATGTGTTTCCACTTCTCTAAAGTCAAGTGGGGTGTGCGTTACACCTCTCTATCGAACACTTGGCAGAGTGCTTACTGATCCAAGGTTTGCATCCGACTGCTTGGCCTAAAAATCCATGCCATGAAGCTCCCCGCACACAGCTTTTATGCTGACGTTAATGCCAGAGGTTTGGAACTCAGCAGTGTTAGAGATATTTAGGCTCCTCAGAACTTGGCACTCATTCTGTAGCTTCACGTGTTCTCCCGTCAGTTACTGTGGTTTCTGAATGCTTAAACTTTGCAATAATACCACTCACAGTGAAGGAACTGAATTGTTGCAATGGCAGCACCTTATTACAGTAAAAATGCACCTTTCGGGTGCTACTTTGCATTCTCCACCAAGGGGGTCACCACAGCGGATTAACCCGCATTTGGTCATTTGGCAGAGGTTTTACGCCAGATGCCTTTCCTGACGCAACCTTCCATGGTGAGAGGGGCTTGTGTACCGCACCTGACTTCAGCGAGCTCTATAGAACAACCCATTCTGTGACAAACGTTTGTAAGGGCAGGCAACAACGCCACGTGCTTGATTTTACAGACCTACAGCAATGGGACTGAACGAAACACCTGGATTCAGAGGTGTGAGGTGCGACCCCGTACCTCTGTCCATACAGTGTTCATTTGATATCACTTCCAAAGTCAGTCAGAGCCGGAGTATAAATAAGGTTTTATGCCTGTGTCCTTTTTTTTTATTTTAAGCAGAAGTCTGGCTCTCCAGGCCTGTTTTTTTTAGGTTCATTAAATAAAAAGTGACAAAGCATTAACATTTGATTCAAGCTCGATTTTCAGTGTCTATTTTTACAACAGAAACAGCACAACGATCCTCTCTTGTTCATCTAACAACACTTCAGTTTTGATGCTGTTCTACACTCCTGCAGTGATGACAACTAGTATACGTTAAACAGCCTCACCCTAATGAAGCGCCGCATCATATTTATTGTGTTGCAACAATGTGAACCCACCAGTTCTTGTGTCTCAGAGCGGAAGAAGGAATTGACACCGATGATGAAGGGGGTCGGGGTGCTCAGGACCTCTAGCAGTTTTCCAGGTAGGATGGGAATGTAAGTGAAACTGAGGAGACACAAGCAAGACGAGGTTTAGCAAATCCTCTGTTCTCAGCTATGGCGCCAATGTTTTACCTGAGAGTGATGCAAAGAAAGCAAGACAAGCTGGGAGAGGGGACACACCTGTATTTGAGAGGGAACATGATGGCCAGCAGCGCTCGGCAGGCATCCGTTAGTCTCTGGTAGCTGCTGGACAGGAACAGGATCTTATGTTCCGTCAGAGCAGCGCAGAACAGACAGAGCACATTGATTATGCCTGAGGGGAAGAGCAGAGTCAGGACGTCACTGCTTGTTCAAACAACACTTTACAAAAAGAAACTTTTAACACATCAAACAAATCTGACAAATCTGCAGGAGGCTTTCATTCATCATTACTGTTATTCGTAGGCTGGAGCTATGATATCATATATCACGTAGTTTACATAGTTTTTTTCCTTTTTATTTTAACTTTTTTAAGTGTCCCCATAGTGAAGTGGTTTACACATTTGCCTTACAAGCAATAGGTCCCTGGTTGAATTCCAGGTGGGGACACAAGCCCCTCTCACCATGGAGGGTTGTGTCAGGAAGGGCATCTGGTGTAAAACCCTCTGCCAAATTACCAATGTGCATTAATCCGCTGCGGCGACCCCTTGGGGAGAATACAGCCGAAGGTACCTTCTATATTTTTTCAAGGGTGAAATTTTCAACAATTGAATCTTAGGGTGCTGTCACACCATGACGATTTAACAAGCGTATGCTGACACATCCAAATTCCTCTAAAACGCTGGCACACGCAGAACAATGATATTAAACGCACTGCTAACATATATAAAACGTAATAATAACGAATGCTAGCATATTGCCGGCTTTCACAACTCGAAGCCCATTTATACCACTTCCCTTAAACGCAGCACATACGCCATTAAAACACGTTACTCATAGGTTATTAATAAGTTCTGGGTATGCTAGACATCATCTCCACGTATTTGAACCTATAAGTGATGTGAGTCACCGTGTGCATGACGCACCTGCAACATATGGTCCGCGTATGCAGGACGTATGAGATGCACTCTGGCGAACGTCGGAAATTTTGTGCATGCTCAAAATTTTCCAGCAACCTCACTGTACGACGACGTACCAATAACTAAATCAAACGTAGGCCAGCATACGCTTGTTAAATCGGCAAGGTGTGACGGGGGCTTTACAGACATCAGCAAATGGTGTAATGTCAAACACGAAGCTGAACACATAACCAAACAGAATAACAGGAGTAATGGAAAAGCATATACACTGCACAAAAAAGTAAGGGAACACTTCATCAGTCTGTTAAACTTCAGAGATATCAATCTGTCCAGTTAGTACGTATAAATCATTGTGAATTTGTTTTAAAACACAACAGGTGCACTGCAGAGACAACAAGATAAAACCGAATGTTCTGCAGCTCCTGCCTAATCCCTCTTGACTCATTTTTCTGTGGTTTTGCATTTTGCTAATGTCCATGTCCCTACTGGTAGCATGAGCTGGTACCTGCGGCCCATTCCGGTTGCACAGGTAGTCCAGCTCCTCCAGGATGGTCCATCCATTCGTGCCATCGCAAGAAACTTTGCTGCGTCTCCCAACACAGTCTCAAGAGTGTGGAGGGGGAAAACAGGAGACAGGCCGTTACACCCGAGAGAGCAGAAGGACCGACATCTGCTCCTTAATGTGAAGAGGAGCAAGAGGAGCACTGCCAGTCAACAAAATGACCTCCAGCTGGCTACTCATGGGCGTGTTTAAGAGACTCCACGAGGATGACATGAAGGCCCAGTGTCCTTTAGTGGAATCTATGCATACAGTCTAGCGCCGTGCGCTTGACTGGCATTCACCAGAGAACACCAGAACTGGAGGTCTGCTACTGGCATCCATTCCCTCCCACAGATGACGTTTCTCGACGGTGTTTCCAGACCACTTCACATCTGTCACACGTGCTCAGTGTGAATCTGCTCTTACCCTTGAAGTTTAACTGGTTGTGTTATACCGTGAAGATCAAGTGTTCCCTTATTTTTTTGATGCAAGTTAAGTTCTGAAGGGGACCTTTTGTTTCCAGCTCTAGCATTTTGATTCTTTAGCATCTCTGCATGATTCCCAGCTCAAAATAATGCTTTTTTTAAATCCTATATTGGGGCTTGGCACAGCCCTTTGATTCATCCTCTCACTGACACAAGTAATTTTAGCTCCTGTCCCTTTAAACCAACTTTCTTGTTTCTCATAAACAGAAGGTTTGAACTGCAGCTGGGTGGGGCTGTTGTGCTCACAGTCAGAGCTGTGTGTCTGAGATGTATATTAAATATCCACTTTCTCTGAGATAATACAGGAGTAAATGGAATGTTTAGAGCAGTGTGGCCCTGATTACAGGGATTACTTATACATACACAAAACACATCACAAGGTCCACGTGCACATGGGATTCAAACCTGAATTTCATCCCAACTGGTTTCCTTTATAGCAGTAAGGTAACATGGCCCATCAGTTCCTGGCCTTTCGTAAAAAGACTATTTTTCTATTCATTATTTGTTTATAATCAGAAACAATGTAAAAACAAAGATCAAACACAAATACATTTATAGGAATTATTCATATGTATCTCATGTGGTTAAAAGCGGTGGTGTTGCAGGTCGTATCCTTACTGTCATTATGTAACTGTGAGCTGCTTGTAGAGGCTGTACTGTGTAGTCTGACAATAGTCACACTGCAGTTTCTGATGATTTAAATGAAATTTACAGACACAGAAGAAGAAAGAGGGATTTCTCATATCCGCCCGTACCGAGCTGTCTGAAGAGCTGGGCCACGCTGCTGCCGCTGACAGGAAGAGAGTCGTTGATTGGCGTCTGGATGACTTGCCGGTCACCGGCACCTAATGTTATAGTCCTCTACAGATTGAGAGAGAGAGGAGAAAAAGAGAAGGATTGGAAAGTGGGTGTGAAAACCAGAGCAGGAAAGCTAGTTCTTGGGAAAAAAAAAAAAAAAAAAAATTAGGGTTTGACAGCATGGTTTAATCACGGTTGTGCGTGTCCAGAGAGCAGCGTGATTCAGAGACAAAGAGATGAAGAACCCCAGAAGCTTAGCAGCTACATGACAAATTAAACACAAGCCATTCCAGCTGATCAGGACGTGAATGAGGCTGGGCAGGACTCCATGCCAATGACCTTACTACAAAACGGCAAATCAGCAGCACCATCAAAGAGTCATTATGAGCGACAGAAATTGAAGATACGTGGCAGGTGTCATGCGTGGAGAATTTTCCACTGCAGCCTCACATGTGGAAAGCAACTGAATTCACCTCAAGTCTTATCTGAACTGACTTCTGTACAAAGGTTGAAACAAAAATCATTTTGTAATAGACATGTTCATTACAACAAATAATTCAGGATGCCCAATTGCAGTACACTGTGTTTTAAAACTGCGTCCTCGTTACAGACAACCAAACTGACTGCTGTAGAACTGGAAATCTATTGTGCCCTAGACAGAAGACAGAACCACTGAAAACTGATTTGTGTTTGGTTCAAATAAGCACAGTGTATAAGGATGATTTAGACTGCAATTAAATAAATCGTACCACAGGACAGACATTAACTAATACCTGCGGCACAAGATGAGGCTGTTTAAAGCAACATCACAAAGCTACTAAAGCACAGCATACCACAGCGACATGAGTTCATACACACTTTAGTGTTTGAGGCTCATTAAATATTCTAAAAGTGACAGAGTACAAATCGAGTTGCAGATTTACTCGGTCAGTATGGCTGTGGAGGCCGGCTGGGGGAGGAAAAGTGCAGCATCATCTCATGCTCTCTACAGCAGCGGCGACAGTGTCAGCAGCCACAGGCGAGCTGTTAGCAAGTCAATACTGTGATCCAACATCTGATCATCAGGTGTGTTCACTTCAGAACTTAAAGCATGATTAAGCATCTTCAGCGGTTCAAAGAAATGTGCGAGTTTTGATAACAAGGATAAGAAATGCCAACGTGCGTTCTTAACTCAGCTAAGGAAGCCTACTGGTTTCAGCTCGTTCCTGCTTCCCCACGCGCTGGAGGAGTAAAGCAACCAAAAAGGGTCGGAAAAGAATTGCTAACATACAACTGGTGCCATAAGTTTTGGGACAATGACACTCACGTGTGTCATTTGTAATGTCTCTTTATACTATCACAGTGAATTTTACACCAAATAGTCAAAATGTGGTTAAAGTGCAGACTTTCAGCTTTAATTAGAGGGTTTTACAAAATAATTGCATTAACTGTTTACGAATTACAGCTGTTTTTATACATAGTCCCCGTTTTCTTGAACTCATGGACCTCATCAAATGTTGCATTTGGGATGCTCTGCCAGGCCTTTATTGCAGCCGCATTTAGTTGTGGCTTGTTTGTATCTCTCTGCCTTCAGTTTAACCATCAGTAACTAAAAAGCTGCTCAACTGGGTTGAAATCAGGTGACTGACTCGGCCACTGAAAAAATATCCCATTACTTTGCCTTTAGCAGTGTGCAAAAGGCATCATCTGATCCCTTCCATCAGTTCTGCAGTATCTGTCCGACTCTGAGCAGAGTATAGCCCTGTGTTCTTCACAATTCCTCCAGTCACATCATCTTTAAACGCCAGTGACCCGGCTCCATCTGCAGCCATACTTGCCCACGCCATAACACTGCCTCCACCATGTTTGACAGATGATGTGGTATGCTTGGGATCATGCTTGGATTTCACCTGTCCAAAGGATTTGTTCCAGAGCTGTGCAGGTTCTTCTGGATGCTTTCTGGACAAATCTAGTTTGGCCTTCCTGTTCTTAAGCATAAGCAGTGGTTCGGACCTTACTGGAAACCCTTTGTTATTTCCAGTCACGCAGGCGTCTCTTGATTATACTTTGACAATGATAAATCTACCTCCTTGAGAGTGTTCTTGAGGTGGCTAAATGTTGCAAAGGGGATTTTCTTAACCAAGGAAAGAACGCCGATCATCCACTTTAGCTGTCGTCCGAGGGCTTTTTTGTGTTACTGAGCTGGCCAGTGCATTCCTTCTTTTTAACAATGTTCCAGATTGCTGTTCTGGCCACTCCTAAAATTGTCGACTAACCAGGGAACAGGCCTCACCTGGCCATGTGCCAGTTCTCATCGTCAGGCAACTGTTCCCATTACTTTAAAGCCTCTGAAAATGGGGGACTATGTATAAAACTGGCTGCAGTTCTTAAATGCTTAAACGCTGAAAGTTTGAACTTCAATCCCGTTTTGACTGTTTGGTATAAAATCCCCTGTGATGATGTACAGAGGCAGAATTGCCACAAAAAAAAGGTCACAGCCCCAAAACGTATGGACCTGACTGTATTCTAAATTGCCAAGATGTAACGGTGCAGCTGAGACGATCACTGCACAAAACAAATCAAGAGCTCATGTAATTTCTGAGTCCAAAGTATTTTTCCTTGCTCCTCCCAACACTGAATGAACAACTTTTGTCTAGTCACCATTTCAGTTCCTCAGAGCTGCTGCTGTCCAACTAAGGAAACCAACCAATGATCAGTTATTTTTTTTATCGTTTTAACTACACGGAAAAAAAACTGAGAAGCCAATTCCTGTTATTAGACAAGCACTCTGTATGCAAAATGATCAGTTGCTGGTCACATATTGAGTCTACATCAAAGCATTTGATTGGCTCTCCTGTTAGAGGAAGTGTAGGTGGACTGTCTGGAGGAAATGGGTGGAGAAAAAGGAAGCTGAGAAAGCTGAGAGCTGATTGGTAGCGAGGGGAGAATGAAGTCAGGCTGGCGTACCAAACTCTCCTCTCTCTCCTCCTGGCCCGGCTACACACACACCCAGCAGAGAGACACACACACACACACACACACACACACACACACACACACACACACACACACAGTTGGATGCTCTGTGTGTTAATCTAAGTTAAAAGCTAAATGGATACATAATGCCTCAACTGAGAGCATTATCCTTTTCTAGAGAAATCCTGTTCACCAGCAAACACACACACACACACACACACACGTACTGTATATACAAACTCCCCTCATCAGACGCTTAAAGACCTGATGGCACGAGTGGAGCATTAATGTGATGTGGATTATGCAGTGAACCACATCTCCAGCAGATATTTGCAGCAGATCTGTAGGTTCACTCTGACTGCTTTCCAGCGTTTCACCTGCCTCAGAGGGTGCATCAGTGTGACACCTGACCCAGCATGATCTGTCCAGCTGCTGCTCCTGATGATCTGCTGCATGTGCTGTACTTACTGTGGCAACATTCCCCGTGTGAGGATGTGAACATGTGCTAAATACATGTTCACATTTCTGTTTTTAACGAGGGTAGGTGGTGATTGATTAAGGATGATAAAAGCACGGTTACAGTAGTATAAAGGCAAATCAAACAAATGACAAAGGCTTGCTTTTTGTTCTTTAACCTTCCTTAATGTCCAACGTGAAATCTGACACACCTGCACACGTGCAGCTACTGTAAGCCAAATTATTAGATGAATCTAAGAAGGGAGATCAGAGGTTCATCTTTTATACCCTAACACTGAAATGAGAACATGAGACGTTTTGGCTGGAACCACCCAGCTTTTCAAGTGAGTAAAGTTACCAGAACATGACAAGTGAAAGATGTTGTTACTCAGATTGGTTGTTTCATCGTTTAGTAGTCATGGAGATCTACCCTACCTGTGAAAACTGCATCTGCAACCAAGAGGAGCAGCCCAACATGAAGACCAGAGAACCGTCTATGTGAGAAAAGCATGCTGAGAAAGGGGGGATGGATTCCTGAAACATTAGATGTGTCCAGTATCATAATTTGGAAGGTCCTGATCAGGAAGGAAGCTGAGCAACAGACACTGGACCTCAAACGGTGAGGACACTGCACGTCAGCACAAACACACCATCTCCACTGTGAAGCATGGTGGAGGCAGCCTCATGCTCTGGGCTCCTCAGCAGCAGGAAGGCTGGTAAAGGTAGAGGAACATGAATGCAGAAAAATATCACCAGATCCTGGAGGATCATCTGACTCAGTCTGCAAGAGAACTACGGCTTAGGAGAAGATTTCTTTTCCAGCAAGACAACGACCCCAAGCAGACAGCAAAAGCTCCACAGAAACGGTTCAAAGACAACAAGGTGAAGGTTCTGGATTGGCCACGTCAAAGCCCAGATCTCAATCCAGTTCAGAATTTGTTCTGGACTTGAAAAGATCTGTTCACACCTGATCCCTGAGCAACCTG
>VUQH01050225.1:0-18707 GCA_015106775.1 Etroplus canarensis | reverse complement strand
CCCTGGATTCCCCCCAAAATGTAATGGTTTGTTGCTTATATTGTACTCCCCCCCCCCGTTCTTAAGTGTTTGAATTATATTACCCGCAATCAAACAGAAAAAATAAATGAAAAAAAAACTTGAAGGATCTGGGTTGCAATCAAACAAACCAGTGCTCTCATGTGAAAGACAATGTCAGGTTAAATTTAAATATTCCTTTAGTAACTTTGAAAAAGAAAATGTAACAGATAAATACTTCCAAGAATATAAATCTACTGAATTGGTATGTACTTGTGACACTCAACTAAAATAAAAATCTAACAGCTAGTCTCATTTTAGCTCAGTTTAGGAGTCTCTGCTGTTGTTACATACGGCTACTCTAGTCTCTCTTGTTCCTGCTCTTGGTCTTGTACTGTGTGCACCTCACACATGGAGTGGAGCAGACTGAACAAAGTGAAGTGAAATGATAATAACCAAATGGTCACAACATGTTTTGTTCCCATAAGTACAACCAAATCTTTCTAAAAGTGTAAAATAGGACATAACGAGAGCAAGGACAAACTAGAAAACCAGGCAAGAGAATTCGTCATCATCTGAACTTCTCCGTTGCTTCAGTAGACTTGACCAAAGTTTGTGGTTAGGTAAAAAAAAAATCTTTTGAGAGCTGCAAAAAGAGGCTGTTGGTGTCGCATGTGTGACATATGTCTAAATTTCTGTTACTTTACTGTTAGCTTCCTCCAAATATTAGCTCTCATGCTAGCTAATGTGGCATAGTAACAAAACATGTAAATGAGCTGGAAATATTGGCTTTTGTCACCAATAAAGCACAATAAAGCTTTCTGAATCATTATCGGACCAATGTCTGAGCCACATCCCTAGTTCAGACAGATCCAAGATGTCGACCTGGACTCAAAAATTTTATGTGGCATTTTTAAAATGTTTCTAAGTCACTAAAATGTTCAGATAAATACATTCTGGAAATAGCTACTGAGGGGAGCCCTGTACAAAGCAGCTCCACTAATCAGACATGGCGTACTTTGAATACCAGACATGGCAAATTTTGATGTGAAATTTTCCTTTATTTACTGTAAAAAGAAAAGAAATTAGGTTTAAAAAAGAGAAGAATTTTGTACATATAAACAGGCTGTTTTATTACTCGTCTCGTTACGTTTTTGAGGCATCTGAACTATAAATAGATTCAAAGTCCGCTTAATAGAAGCTTCACCTCAAGCAGCTGCAACAACTAAATGCTGCAAATATCAGTGGTGTGGAACATATTTCTGGGTTAGTTGACATTTGTATTTGGTTGAATAAAGATTATTCTATTTGTGTTTTTACTTAAGCGAGTGCTTTAATGAGGAGTTATCCCATTTTGCCATTTGCAGTGATGGCAGCAATGGACTTTTAAATTTCTTTACATTAAAGTACGAGATATCTTTGTATGGCACAATTTTGATCCTTTTGAAGCTAAATGCATAGGAAGGACTAGACTGTTGGCTTACTATCTGCACCTACTGTGAAATGCAGATTTATTATTGACACATTGGTGGAATCCATCAAACAGTTTTTTAAAATTGAAGTCCATTTTAGATATCTAAGTGACATCAGTGCAGTGGGCAGTGAAGGGCAGCAGGTATTTGCAAATTTCTGATTAAAACCAGATTAATAAACAGTTCTTTTTTTCTTCTAGGGCTGCAACTTATTATTAATTTCCACATCAAGTAAGCTGACTATTTTCTTTATCAGTTGTTTTTTCTGTAAAATACCCTTCAGGATTTTGTTACAAATCAAAGCGACGCTGCGTTTTGCCCAACCAACTGTCAAACACTCAAAGATATATTGACTTCACTAACACCACAGCAAACCTACTACTTTGAAAAAAAAAACGAAAAAAAAAACAAAAAAAAACTTTTACTTAAGAGAAGGATGTCAGTAACTTCTGTACTGCTGGTGAAATCTAAGAAGTTTCAGGGCACAGGTCTGAGCTCTTGCATCTGCATGGGTCTCTGCACACAAGGCAGTTTATGATGCAGGTGCATCCACACAAGAAAGAAACCCTCTCTATTTGTTGAGGACTTAATGCAACAGTGCAAGCAACACTTCTGAGAGTTGCAGTTGGTTGTAACCACTGAAAAAAAAATGCTGCATGCCAATATAGTCTCCATATCTGGTAAATATCTGGCAAAACATGCTCAGAAGGATACTGAATGAGATCCGAACATCCACAGTCTCATTATTTTGTAACAACCCAGACTAGCAGTTACTTGTTATTTTTGAACTGTATTTCTGGACATTATCAGATTTTACTTAATGAAATGAGATTATTTGTGTGTGTGTTTTTTAACCTGTGATTTGCACTGTAAGTACGACTGAATGTCACTGTCTGGAATGGTGTTTTCTTTTGTATGTTCAAGAAAAATACATCACAGCTTGGCATTTTCTTTACCAGGGAGTTATTTTATTGTAACGTTTTGTTCCGTATATATGTATAGCAACAAAAAGAGATAAGCTTTAGTTTTTCAAACTAATATATAACATTAAAACACAGATTACAGGAATGTTCTGTCAATTGTCAGGGATCGTGATAACTGATAATAAAAGTAATGATTAGCTGCAGCCAGAGATAAAATTAATTCCACAAGATCCATAAAGATAAATTACAGAGTTCGGGCCTCTCAGATGTGAATTTCGCCCGCCTTCGTTAGCCTGCTATAACACTAAATTACAGTAAGTGAGTTTTGGATGAAACGGGATATTTAAAAACTATTTTCAAATATTTCAGTGCTACAATAATACATTTAATCAATAATGTGAATCATGCATCAACCACTGTGGCTATGGTAGTGATGGCATCTTATTAGTGGTTGACAGTCTACACATATGACCAGGATATTTCTTGCTTCTTTTATGACATATTGACAGCTGTACTAGCAAAGATATAACCACAAAAGTCTTGGTTGCAAGTTGGTCAGCTTTTCAGCTGCATGAGGGGGTTTCCTGTGTTACAGCCTTCTTAAAAAGCTCAGCCTTGTTGTGCATGGCTTGAACTGTAAATGTTACTTTTTTAGTCAATAGTTAAGCTATGCTTTACTGGAAACAAAATACAGCATCAATTATTAAATGCTGTTTGAAGCAGATATTAAATATTTAAGATAAAATTCCCTTGTGTTATAAAAGAGCAGTTTGGTTAGCTAGAATTGTCTTTGATTTCCCCTGATTTCTTTGTACCAAAATTATAAGATAAAATGTGAATTTGAATCGAGGTGTGATGTCATCATATCAGGCAGACTAAAGTAGCCCTTGCTGATAAGCCACCAGTCTTGTTCTTCATAATTTGAGTATATTTTAATCTACAGTAAAAACTACATCCTTTGATTCAGTAGCTTGTAGAACCAGCAAAAACATGTAAGTAATTGTTTTCTGTATCATTTATAAGTCTTTCACTTCATTGTAGAGGAGTTATGGTCCACTCTTGTTTACGAGAGTGCTTCATCTCATTGAAATTTATAGACGTTCATTTATGGATAGCTCTTTTAAGTTACCACCACAGCATTGCAGAAAGGTTGAGGTTGGACAGATGGCCTCACTTGTGACTCTAGAATGCTTTGGTATACACAGGAGTTCATTTTTGACTGAATGACTGCGAGGTGCCCAGGTGCTGTGGCTGCAAAACAAGCCCAAATTATCATCGCTCCACCATCGTGCTTAACAGCTGGTATGAGGTGTTTTTGCTGATATGCTGTATTTGGTTTTCTTCAAATGTGGTGCTGTGGATTATGGCCAAGTATCTCCACTTTGGTGTCATCTGTTCAAAGAACATTGTTCCAGAAGTCTTGCGTTTTGTTCAGATGTAAATTTACAAACCTAAGCCATTTTTTTTTTCAGAGAGAAGAGCCCTTCTACTCAAGCCATACTTGTTCAGTCTTTTTCTAATTGTACTGTCATGAACTTAATTTAACATGCCAGTAGAGACCTGAAGAGTCTGAAATGTAGCTCATGAGTTTTTTTGCCATTTTTCCGAGCATTGCACGGTGTGATCTTGGGATGAATTTGCTGGCATGTCCACTCCTGGGAAGCTGCTCTTGGCCAGCAAACTGCCAAAACCTCTGCTTTTCAGAATCCAAATGCTTTATTAATCCTGAAGGGAAATTACTCAGAGGCGGTCACACTTGTGGATTGGGTTTGTGCAATAAGACTATATATATGTGTGTGTATATATATATATATATATATATATATATATATATGTGTGTGTGTGTGTGTGTGTGTGTGTGTGTGTATGATGATGCAATAAAAATCTCTATCTTTTCATATTCTGCCCTGTTGTTTATTTGTTTATTTCGTGAAATAACACACTATTTACTTGGGACGTTCCTGGCCGCGTATTTACTCCATGTGTATTTAAAAGCTACGTAAAACAATTGGTCACATTCTTTTATAATCAAATCATGTTTGAAATGCTGCTGAAACATGCGACACTTCACGCCATTTGTAACGTTACACACACACACAACTGAGTGTGGCTAACATTAGTAGTAGCACTTCTGCATTTTGCTTGCTAATAACTACGGAATGTGCAGACTGTGGCAACACCTCACTTCGGTTGCATGGTTATATGTCAGTTTACTCTTGACACAGCTGGCATACAACCAGTCAGTCTCTGCATCAGTGTTCTGCAGGACCACGTTGCTTCCATTTACTGCCATCTGCCCCACGCCGCTAGTCTGCTTTCCGTTGCTAGTTTATAAGTTCCAGTTACAGGGAGAGAGAGGCTCAGCTGACTGTCAGGGCTGCAGCCTCGGTTAGAGGAGGGTGCAGTCATAGCAGTCATCTTTCACCTAGCATTAGGTGCACTTATACATTAATAAAAAATGAATCATTTGTTCAGCTGACCAATATTAATTAATGCTAATCAATAATAATAACATCATGAGCAACTAGTAGTGCACACCTCTACTGTTTACGGCAATATATTTTCATCATTTGGAAAAGGAAATACCAGCATGGCTTAATTCTCTGAAATAGTTAAAATAACAGTGCCTTATGATTATTTGAAAATGCACTACTACTGATATATATTGTTATCGTGGTATGAGATCACTTATACCATGAGATGAGATTTTCGTCGCTTCCTCCAACCCAACTGATAATGATCAATGAATCAAGTGCCTTACATTAGCAGCACCTGACTTCTATTTACCATCTTAATTTGTATGGAAGCAGTAAGGATGGACTTTGTTTTTCACAGGACTGCACTAATTGCAGGAATCATAGGTTGCAGCTAAAAAAAAAGCTGACTTTTGATTCTAAAATAACACAAATATAAACCAAGTATTCAATAAGAAAGTCCATAAAATGACAAAAGCTAAATAAGATGTTAACTCAATGAAAAGACCTGACAAAATGGCACATTTTATTCTATACTTTATTTTATATTTTATACAAATGAATTTCCCCCTGCCCTTGTTGTACAGCTGGTATGTGATGTGTAATGTGGTTGGATATTTTTATGCATATTGTATATGAGTGTATTTTAAGCTCTGTGAGAGGGGTACAAGTGAATTTGTTGTTTCTTGTATACAGTGTATACAGTGATCATAAAGTATTCTATTCTAGTCTAGTCTATAAATATCTACTATACTCGCTCTCATGAGAGAGAGACAAAATGAATGACAAAATGAAAATTTATAGACCTATATTAAAAAAGTGCAATACCACATAAGCACTCAAAGTTAAAAAATAAAAACAGTAGTCTATATAAGATATTTAAGTTCTGTCAGTTACTTATAGAAGGATCAAACCAACTGGTGTGAATGTGCACAGAACTCTTTTTTCCTTTAGGGCTTTAAAATACAAAGGGGCTTTCATTAACTGAGATCAGTGAATTGATAAGCGCAGCTGATTTATTAGTAGTTTTACCACAGCTGTTAACAATTTACAGTATCTTTTGAATCTAGTTTTTGCATGAATTAGTTTTGTGATTTGTTTTTATGATTCCTCAGGCTTTATACTTACTTGTATTATTGCTATCTGGACAGTGATACATGACTACATGAGAATACGTGTATGTCAAGCGTAAAATAACCAAACTGCAGCCTTGTGTGATGCATCAACACTTTGCAGTTCAGTTAACATAAAGATTCTGCCGTTATATTTTTAGAGGCATGATGGCTCTTTGCATAATTTATCTATTACACTATTTCTTGGCGCATGTGCTCAACTCTGCAAAAAAAGCAATGCGACAACACATGTCAGCCAACACCCAAAGACACATGTGCCACCAGGAAGTGTCCTCACCTCCCCATACATGACTGCAAAGCCAGTTTAGAGAAACAGATAATTTATGTGATCTTACAGTGTTAATGTGTTACATATAAACAGTTCAGGGGAAGTATCATCATTTAGAGCTGAGACCATGAGAAGTCATAGACTGTGATGGTATTTCCATTTTTTAAAATTTATTCAGCTGGTTACCCCAGACCTAAATTTGACTAATAGGGTTGTTAATCCTTGATTTTAATAAAATCCGTTAGCTATTAACAGATAACTTATATTGGAGTAATTCAGATGGTAATCCCTGATTTAATTTGGCTGCTTCAACTATTAATTGATTATCTTTATGGCGTAATCCAGCTGCTAATGCTTGACTTTTAGCAGACTAATGAAGGAGTCAATCCCTCACTTTTTGCTGACTGATCTAGCTATTATTACATAGGTTTAAGCTGCTCTTAATTTGTGGTTTTATTTGGCTAATTCAGATGTTAATCTCTGATTTCCATCAGTTCATAATACCCTTAAACCTGAGGCTAATTAAGATGTTAATGCCTAATGTGATCCAAAAATTTAGCTGCTAATCTATGACTTTTATTTGATTAATTCAGTCTCTAATCCCTGTTTTTTATTCAGCAACTTCAGTCATTAACACTGGAGTTTTATCAGAAAAAATCAGGCTGCGGATGGCCTGGGTCTGCTGGACCTGTCTCTGGGTCCAGCAGCTACTGGGTAGTACGGGAGCGGCGTATCGTCCTCAGTATTAAGTGTGTTTTGTCACAAACACACACACAGGCATTTATAACACAGATTGTACGTTTGTGTATCATATGTCTGTTATTTTTCAATTGCTGTTTGCTTGTTAACTATGCTTTATTATAGATGCAGCGGTTGGTGTTCTGATGTGCTCTCTTCTCTTCTTTTTTTCTCCCTTTTCTTTCTCCTACCTGTCAGCTCTGGCATTAATCAATAAGAGATCGGGCAGAAAGAAAGAAAGAAAGAGAGAGAGAAATGTATCAACAAGAGAAGCCTATAGAGTTTATTGAGCTCCTCTTGGCAAATCAAATGTGTTTGGCACAACAGACCATTCAGATTATGATTCTGTTTGCTAAAGCTGCCAGACAGGGCAGGCTTAAATAATTTACCTGTTAAACCCTGGTTTTTCTCAGGCTAATTCAACTTTTAATACCTAATAGAATTCAACAAAGTTAACTGCTAATCTATGATTTTATTTGACTAATTGTCATTTTTATCTGTATACTTGTTAATGCCTAATATCTCTTGGAAAATTTCAGATCTTAATCCATGATGTCGAGTTGATTAATTAAACTTGTGATCCATGAATTTTATTTGGCTAGTGAAGCTATTAACCCTTGAGGCTAATTAAACATTTACAACCTAATGTAATCCAAAAATTTAGCTGCTAATCTGTGACTTTTATTTGATTAATTCAGCCTTTAATCACTGTTTCTTATTCAGCCACTTCAGTCATTAATACTCAAGTCTTATCAGAAAAATCCAGATCTTAATGCACAATGTTTAGTTGGCTAATTAAACTTGTGATCCGTGATTTTCATCCGGCTGCTTAAAATGTTAATCCCTGACTTTTATCCAGCTAAATCAGATGTTAATCTCTTATTTCTATTGGATTACTTCAATTCTTAATGCTTGACTTTCATTTGATAAATTTGGATCTTAATCCATAATGTTTACTTGAAAATTAAACTCCATGTTTTTCTTTATTGGGTTAATTAATGCGTTAATCCCAGACTTTTACATGTAACTCAGCTGTTGATGCCTGACATCTGTTGAGCTAATTCAGCCTTTAAACCATGATTTATATGTGAATAATTCAACTGTTGAGCCGTTGTTTTTATCTGACAAATTTAACTGTAAATGTCTGATTTTAAATTGACTAATTTACAATCTTAACAGTATTTGCACTCTTTATTCACATATTTTCTGGCTTTTTTCCTAATTTTTAGCTGTCTAATTAAAAGATCAGTTCCTGTTTTTTGTTTGACTGATTCCACTGTTAAATCCTGAACAGCAAAAAGTCACCCCTGGTCTTAGGAAAACGTGCCTAATGCCCAATTAAAATTTTTTTTTCTAGGTAAAACCTAGAATATAAAGTTTATTTTGTGTCTGTTCATGGATAAGGAGCCGGAATTTATCTGCCCCATGATTAGTAGGAACATTTAGGGCATTTTATAGCTCTGTGCCTCATGTCCTTGAACTTAAAGAAAACTGTAATCTTGCAAAGTGCTCTACAGCTGCATGAGTGAAGCAAAGGCAGAGCCAGTTTTTTTTTTTTCATGTAAGCTCACCACATCCTTCATTTCATAACCACAAACAATTTAGGTTTTATTCACATCTGTGGGAAAAATAACCAGATGTAGCACCTATGATATAGTAACTGCTGTAACGGGATTCAAATCTTTTGATCCATGTTTCAGAGCTCTTAATGGGAAAATCACATTTTCTCTAATGATGAGTTGTGTCTGTCCTGTGTCTCTATGTTAAAATAAACTGCAGCAAATGGAGAAGTAGCTTGTGTCTCTTCATAATTTAAAATTGTCTTACAAATGAAGTTTTCCAGTTCCTTTTACTGGTTGCTTGTCATTTCCATGTGCTTCCCTCTTCCTGACAGCTGCGTTACCACAAACTGTACAATTACATAAACAGCGGTATTAATGGTTGTAGTGGAATAATTGGGGTTTTGATTTCATCTTTTTATCATCACTGAATTCTTTAATCGTGACTTCTGTGTGAAAGATCATGGTGTAAGTGGATCAAATGATAGGATTTAACTAATCATTGAGCTCAAGTGTATCCATCTTGTCACGTTTATGTCACTCCTTATCCTTTTTGTTTTTGGAATCTGTTTTACTGTGCGGCTTCCCAGCGAACATTTTGTTTTTCAGTGCTGTCGACGTTTGTCAACGTTGTGTAATGGTCGAAAAATAGTTCCAAAATGTAAGTTGCTCCGACTTCGCCACGTACCCTACATGTGGGATGGATTTAGTTTTTAAACACTGCTTCCATGTTTTTGACAGACTTCCTAGCAAGAGAAAGTTTGCGTTCAAGAGTTGCTTGTTTTTATCGATTAGAATAAGGCCAAATAAAAATAAAACATTCTTGATGGAAAGAATGAAACAGAAAAAAAGTACAAACTGCAGAGGCGTTTCAAACCCATGACCCTCGTCTCAATAACACTTCAGTCATCCTACTGAGCTATGTCATCTCTTGCTTTATACAATAGCATCTCTGTGTTTATAACACTGACATCAGAGACAAAGAGGAAATGATTCTGATTCAGTCAGTTGTGTTAAATTCACAATGCAACGAGTGAGACAGAATTTAGACGTGCATGACCATAAAATGCTTAAAAGTGTTTATTTTTTCAAAAAGGCAGACTGTAGTAAGAGTAGTCTGTGTATACAGAGAAGATGTACTGTATGGATGTGTGTTCACAACTGTGCTCTAACCAGATTAATTGTCGCTGTTTTAACACAAAGAAAGTTGCATTTAATTCCTTTGTTGCCATAATCTAATCTACATTTCTTACTCTGTACAAACCAGTCTGGCTCATCCCCTTTTCTAAGTTGAAACAGCGTCTGCAGCTCAGTTGTTGCAGTCATACCGCGACTAGTTTTGACTCGGAAGGTGATGTTGTGTTTTCAGCCCTGTTTGCTGGGTTCAGTTTCAGGCCTGCAACTAGCAGAATATTGGGTTGGTCAATAACATGTCACTGTTTGTTGTGAGAACTCAAGGTGGTGATTTCAGATTAAATTGACTTAGAAATCCCTTTTTCAGAAAAGTTGTGATATTTTTCAAAACACAATAAAAACAATAATGTGCGATGTGTTAATTCATGAAAATTTTGGAGTCTAGAGTGTAATTGGCCGTT
This sequence comes from Etroplus canarensis, assembly GCA_015106775.1. Taxonomy (NCBI): domain Eukaryota; kingdom Metazoa; phylum Chordata; class Actinopteri; order Cichliformes; family Cichlidae; genus Etroplus; species Etroplus canarensis. The sequence continues at coordinate 8,548 of VUQH01050225.1, read as the reverse complement.
TTTGACTCCTTTTGATTTTACGCGCAGGGGCTGTGTCTTGCAGCTATATCATGTTAGGATCGGCCATGTGATTACGTCAACTCCAGAGGTGCGTCCAAATCACATGACCAAATTTATGATGACGTAGCTGAGTAAATTTAAACTAGTCAAAAATGGACAACTATACACTAGACTCTGACAAATGTACAAAAAAGATTTTTAACATTTTTACTGATTAACTTAAAACTTGAACCTGGTTTTTTACACAAATTTTGAATTTGGTGACTGCAACACACTAAACAAAAGTTGGGACAGAGTTAAAATAAGATTAAATAGTGTGGAGAATATTCAAGTAACGGCAGTTTGGAAGACTCCACATTAAGCAGGCTGATTGGGAACAGGTGAAGTATCATGAGTCGGCATTAAAGTAACAAGGCTGAGGCTCTGAAAGCAAGGATTGGGTTGTGATTGACCTGTTTGTGCCCAAATCTGTGAGAGAATTATTAGGGTCTAAAAGGAGCATTTCTCAAAGCAAGATTACAGAGAATTTGGGTTTTTTTTGGCATTTACAGTGCATGATATTGTGAAAAGATTCTGAGAAATCAAAGACATCTTGACGCATAAAGGGCAAGGTCAGAAACCACTGTTAGAGTGCTCAGACAACACTACCACAGAAACCATTGTGCTACTGTGACACTATAGCCACCTGAGCCTAGCAGCACTTCAGAAAGACAGTCATCTAACACAGTCTGTATCACCAGCACTGCATCCAGAAAGGCAAACTGAAACTGTGTTATGGAAGAAGGAAGCCATACGTCAATGCTTTGCAGACGTACCACTGACACCGAGACCTATATTAAAATTGTAGAGAGACATATGCAGCCATCAAGGTGACTACAGCAGTGTGGCTTTGTAGAGGCTGAGTGTGTGTGCTTGACTGGCTCGCTGCCACTTCAGATCCATCTCTTTTTGAAAATGTACAGAGCATAATGGAGAAGAGAATCAGACAATAGACAAGAGAATGGACCAGTGGCAAATGGAGATTTCTACTTGCAAAACATTAACAGCTAGTATCCTCGGTTAAAAAAACGATTAAAAATGTTTATAAAAGTTGGGACAGAGGCGTGTTTGCCATTGCGTTCCATTAGTTATCAAATTCTAAATTTGTGTATATTTACAAAATACTATTAAGTTGGTCAGTTAAATGACTGGCTTTTTTTTCTTTGTACTTTTGTCTGTTAATATTCACATAACACAGATTTTTGTTTTTATTGCATTTTTGAAAATAGTTCAACCTTTCTGGAACTAGGGTTTGTAGCTTGCTTAGACAAAAGACAAAAAAATATTTGCACTGTAAGAGTGAAACCAGTTCATTTTTGCTAGACTTACTGCTCTGAATCCTCATTTTTCCTCATTTTCAGACTTTTTATTCTGCTGTTTTTGGCTCTACATGATGTTAATGAGTTATACTTGAATTGTGTTTGCAATACAGAACCTAAGAGGACCAAGTAACCACTTAATTTCTATAAAAACAGAGTTCCAATATAATTTCCTTTTTAGTTGTATTTTCTTTGTATTAAATATTTTGTCTTATGTCGTGCATTTATTGTTCATAAAATTAATTTCATTGAAATAAAGGAATCATCCAGGTTCTGCTGCTTTTTAAATTCAGTTTAAGAAAAACTTCATAACTGATTAGCTAACCATTAGAGTCACCCCTACTAGGTGACCTGTTCCTTTTAGTTATACTATATACCTTAAGAGCTTGTTGATGGAATTTACATAGCTGTAGCAGTAACTTTGCAATATTTTAATTAAGCATTAATAAAAAATGAAGACCTTTTCTAAAAAATTTGTGTGATGAAATAAAACCAAGAATTAAGCATTATTTTATTCCTTTTACTTTCAACGTATTATTCAAGTCCATGAAGTCTAAGTTTAAAGCTGCCATCCTCTTTTTCTGACTTTTTTTTGACTTTTTAGTCTGTATGATGTCAATGAGAGTGGATATTCCTAATATGGTCATCTCAGGCAGCCAATCAGAAGAAAGTTGGCTCTAAGTGAAAGGAGCTTGGATGGTCTGAGGGGCTGCACTAAGGCCCAGGACAAGATAAATAAGGATTATTGTGAACTATTAATCATACAAAGCTACTCTAGTAGAACCCAAAAATAAAAATGCAGCCTCGGAAACAGCAAAATAGGTCCCCTTTAATTTTTAACAACTAGAAGGCCTCATAAGAAAATTTAAAATGTGTAACTCGTATATGAGCCTTTTCTTTTAAAAGTTTAAAATGAAAGCGGTTTCAGAGGTGAAAGCTTTATCATAAAGCATAATCAAGAAGCACCGTCTTTAAAGTACAGTTCAGAACGTTTTGAAATCTTGTGACTTCCTAAACCACAGTATCAGTCTAAAAAAAGTTATTTTATCTCATTTGGATGTTCGAGCTCCACTGCTATCAAACGTGCGTTTTTTTTTTACACAACATGAAAGCACAAGTTGCTAGAATGTAAATTCTAACTTTTCTGTTTCTCTTCATCCCTGCAGAAAAATCCTTCATCACTTCTCCTTTTTTGCTGTCTTCTGAGCCTTTCTGAAATTTGAGTCACTCCCAATGGAAGCCATAGGAAAGTATGAGTTTGCTGCAACAGCAGACGATGAGCTCACCTTCAGAAAGGGTGATTTACTTAAGGTCAGCATATGATTAGATAGTGAATTTTTTTTTTTTTTGCTTCATTATCCCTGCCTGATACTTTCCTCTCTGTTTTGAACAGATTTTAAGCATCGAAGATGATTGGTGCAAGGCAGAGATAAACGGGAGGGAAGGATATGTGCCACGCAACTACATTGATATGCAGACTCCAGGGTAAGAGACGATGAAGTAAAGCCTTAACCAAAACTAAGTAGTTTTAGGTACCTGAATGCAGTATTGGGACAGCAAAAGGCGTAGACAGGAAAGTGGGGCAAATGACCTGCAGGAAGGGGAGGCCTTAAACCCAGGCCCCTGCAGCAAGGCCTCTAGCATTTAGTTTGTGGTTTCCTAGCTCAACCAGGTGAGCTATAGTGGTGCCCCTAACTGAGGAGTTTTTATTGTTCAAACCAAACCAAACGGTTTTAAGCTCATCCCGTAGAAAGATCAGTGAGCTCAGAATCTCAAGAATCACTCATCTTCCTAGAGCAGGGGTGGCCAGCATTTCTTTTAAACTTTGACACAGTAAGCAAGGGGCTTCATACTTAACACCCACATAGAAAGATGACATACAAAAAGCTAAAATCTGTCCAAATCTACTAATTTTCCTGGAGTGACAGATTATTTTAAAATAAGCCTGGGTCCTTGAATCACAAACCAAGAACCAAGAAATCTACTGTGCAATCAACTTAAATGCTGCTTTGATTGGCATGCAGCTGAATTATAACAAAACCCTACACATCAGTGGTTCTCTGGTGTCCGAGTGGATTATTTATTAACCTTTATTTAACCAGGAAATGGCCTCTTGAAATAAGAGGAATCTTTTGCAGGAGTGTCCTGAGCTGACAGACAGCATTACCCTAGCATGTTTTTCAATGGCAGAAGAAACCAGAGCTTCTGGAGAAAACCTGTGCAATCTCCACACAGAAGGGCCCTACCTGGGTTTGAACGCAGGACCCTTTTGCTGTGAGGCAACATGGCTAACCACTGATCCACACTGTCTGATGTTAACAGGTTCAAAAGTCTCAGGATAAAATATACATGAGTGACAGCAGAACTCATTTTGATTTTACCTCTGCAAAGATTTAAAAGAAGTCTGTTGACAGAAAAAATCATCGATTGCTTTTAAAAGATAAGAAACACATTTTCAAGATGTTTTTGCTTCTGTCGATAAGATTTTCCTGATAGTAAAGAGGACAGAACGAGATTGTTCTTTTCTGGGTTTTTGAGCTTTGTAACACTTCCTGGCGGCTTACTTTACTTTCGCTCATCTGAAGCATTGTGGCCTTTGTGTCCAGGTGGTTTAAGGAGGACGCCAGTCGCAGCGCTGCAGAGGAGCTACTGAAGATCAAAAGTGTGGGAGAGTTTTTGATCCGAGGGTGCCAGACCTCCCCTGGAGACTTCTCCATTTCTGTCAAGTGAGTGAAGCAATGGGAAGTTTTTAAGTTGGGCTTGTAGCTGTATTTAAGTTGAAGATGAATTCTAACTTTAATGTGCCAGCATGCTGATGCTCAGCTGATGCTCAGCATGCTGAATGATGCTGAAGTTGGCTTCTGGTTTGCCCGTTAAAGGGGAAGCAAATTAACTAGTGGCTTCTTCTGTTTTTTTTAACCTCTTTAAAAGTGGTTTCAGACACTGAGGCATTGTGCTTTCAAATTGTTTTAGTTAGCAAAAAAAATGAACTTGAGTTTTGTTTTGTTTTACATAGAGACTGCAGGGACTGGCATCCTTTCAGCTTCAGGTGAAAAAATCAGCAGCTATAAATAAAATCACTTGGTTGTCAAATTTCAAACAGAAAATGTCACATGGTCTGAGGTTTCAGCTACCTTTTCTTTAAAACTGGAAACTAAATATCCCAGAATTGGCATAAAATGAATCCTAATCATTCTGTTGTTTTTTAACATTCACATCTGTAAATTAAGAAATAATTATTATTTGCATATAATTCTATATAACTATGGAGCTTTAGGATCAATATAAAAATTGTGTAAAAATGAATCCCCGGGTTTGTCGTCATCAACTCTAAAAGTCTTGTGTTGACCAGATTCATATGCCTTCAAATGGAGGGAAGAAGAAGCCAGCATTCAATTTCTCTGTTTCCACAAATTGGCAAATACAAATTATGCAATTTCCCTCTGGGATTAATAAAGTATTCTGATTCTGATTCTGAAATGCCAGGACTGAAAAATAAAGCTGAAAACAGCAGTTCCTCTAATGGCCACTTGAGGCTGGCTCTAAAAATGAGTCGATCCCCATAGACTGCCATGTTAAAATGTTTAACTTCAGCCATAAAATAAATATTCAACCTGGTGAAAAAAAGGGGCTTCTTCCATATGGATAGTTCCCCTTTTCACAACACCTGCATAGCAGATGAACTCTCTCATGACACACTTTTTTGGATTTTTATGACTTTAAAAAGTTAGCTGCACGCTGACAAATAATATGGCCTGTTTTTACAGTACTGTGTAGATCATCCTAAGTACTCCCTTACTGTGTTCATAAGAATTCAGTGGTTAAGTAGCGCCTACGTATTGCTAATCATTTTATTAACTGATCATCAGCCAGTATGACCACTTCCATAAAAGCAGAAGTTCTGACAGTTTGTTGGTCTGGACCGTTTAGATGTCTGTTAGTACAGTGCAGCAGTTTTCCCAGGAGTGGACATCCGAGCAAATTCACCTCAAGGTTAGACCATGCAGTGGTCAGAGAAATCGCAAAAAACACAAGAGCTACATTTCAGACTCTATAGTCATCAGTTAGCATTTTAATTGTTAAAGTTCATGACAGTACCATTAGAAAAAGAATGAGGAAGTATAGATTGTTTGGATTATTGCCAGGAGAGAGTTTCTTTACTCTAAAAAGAACATGGCAGCATGGCTTAGGTTTGCAAAGTTGCTTCTGAACAGGACTTCTGGAATAATTTCCTTTGAACAGTTGAGACCAAAATAGAGATGCTTGGTCATAATGTGCAGCACCATTTTTGGTGAATAGCAAAAACAGTATATCAGCACAAACACCTCATACCAACTATCAACTACGGAGATGGAGGAGTGATGATTTGGGCTTGTTTTGCAGCCAAAAGGACCTGGGCACCTAGCAGTAATTGAGTCGAACATGAACTCCTTTATATACCAAAGTATTCTTGCACCAAATGCGAGACCATCTGTATGAAAGCTTAAGTTTAGCCCAAACTGAGTCTGGCAACAGGACAGTGATCCCAAGCACATCAGCAAATCTGCAGTAGAATGGTTGAAAAAGAAAAGAATCAGTGTGTTAGAATGGCCCAGTCAAAATCCAGACCTCAACCCGATTTAAATGTGGTGGGACTTAAAGAGAGCTGTGCATAAATGAACGACTGCAAACTGCAATGAACTGAAGCAACGTGAAGAAGAATGGACTGTAATTCCTTGACAACAACGTGAGACTTAAAATTCACACAAAAAAGTTTTACTTCAAGTTATTGCAGCTCAAGGTGGTTCTTTTTAGAAATAGGGTGTACAAGTTTTTACATGACTGCATAGAGTCCTATGAAATTCTTTCTTTTTCACAACTGTAGGTGGAACATGTTAACCAAGCTTGCTAACATTAGCTGATAACTTAGCTCTGCACCCTCTAATCCAAATATGGTAATTTCTGACTTCAAAATACCAACATGGTGTTGGCAACAACTCAAAACACTGTGTATGGAAACCATTGTGTGATGTAACGGTAGCTTATGCCTATCGTTTTTATACATGTTGTGGTTTCAGATTATAAGATAAGCTGTGCATGATATTTGGGGAACTCATGCTAGAACAGTGGTACAGAGCAGTTTCACTTGTTCAGAATTCCCTGACATTAAGTTTTCGTGACCAACCCAACTTTCTTTTTCAGTAAGTTCTTTGACTATGCCATTTCTTAAAAAGAGATACTTATTTACCAGATGAAGGAGCTTTACATAGGGAGTTTCAGATGTTTTAAAATGTAGAAGGGTCTAAAGTAGACGCTCCAGTGGCCCCTGTTAGCCCCCTATTTCTGGTGTCTTTTATGGGTTGGTCCACAACCAACTACATAACTGTAAAGTTATCATTTGGTTCCTCCTACGGTTCACATTTGCCATGAGACAAACCCAGAGACTATATAAAATATGGTGCCTTAAACCTGCATTCTTTCTACTGACCAGCAGGCAGAGACTCATTTTGTTATATAAAAAAGTATGACTGTATAGCAGCCAAGGCAACAATGACCCTAGTGGTCACTTGCTCTGTGACCTCAGTAATCAGTTTACTGATGAGTTTATGGTCTTAGTCACTAGTTTTAAGTCGCATTTCATTAAAGTTGGTGTTAATTTTGCAGGTGATAATCCTCATTGGAGTAAAAAAGATGGTAAAGCAATACTTTTCGGACAGTCTGACTTTAAGACACAAACTTTGTATCTGAGGATACATGGTGGTCCCATTATGGTTTTTCTTGTTTTCTGTCATATAGTAATCTATGTGAAGCTCAGGCTTCAGACTGATCTAAATGTATTTCTTTGTTTTTTCAGTTTTTTTTCTACTCTTGTCTTTGTATGATGTCATAAAGAGAGGATATGCCGAATGTGGCCATCTCACACACACAGCTCCACCCACTGGCTGTTCAATTTCTTTGTTTACAAGGGTCAACCAATCAAAAGGAAGCTGGCTTAAAGGGAGTTAGAGGATGTTTCAGACAGAATGAAGTGACTCGTGCAAAGCTACTCTAGTAGAGCCCAAGACCAGCTTTATCCACATTAGTAATTTAGAAAAGGTTTTACACCGATTGTGGTGCTAGAAATGGGTATGATAGACCCCATTAAGTCAGTCCCTTGGTCATGAACACTAATATTCTGTGTGAAGCTTCCATATTTCAGTGAAATTTCCCTTAGGACAGCAGAGTTGAAATTCTGAAGTTAAATTACCATTATTACCGTTATTGTTAAACAACCAATGCAATAAAGAAAATGATCCCGTGGCAACAGATTTGACATCTGACTCATATTTAAGCTCTTGTACTTAGTTTCTATCACCTACCTCAAATAAAACAGCCACACAAGTTGATCTGATTGTTTTTAAATCATAAGTGTGAATGAGATCTGTTAAAAGATCAGTTACACTTAGTTTCCTGATTTATATTTCCCCTCTAGGCCCTTACGTTATCACAACATGTTTCCTCACGAACTGCAGACTGCAAGATTCTTTTTTTTACCACTAATGCCAGCTGCAGAAGCAGAAAACAGCAGGGGCAGAGGTCAAGTCAGTTTCATGTCCTCCATCTGTCAGACCACCAGCTCAGGTTATTCTCAATTATTAAATTAAATTAAATTCAGTTTTATTTATATAGCACCAATTCACAAAAAAAGTCACCTCAAGGTGCTTTACACAGTGTTAGAGAGAAAACTCCAACAATCAGACAATCCCCTATGAGCAAGTGCTCTGCGACCGTGGGAAGGAAAAACTCCCTTTTAACAGGAAGAAACCTCTGGCAGAACCAGGCTCAGGGAGGGGCAGCCATCTGCCTTGACCGGTTGGGGGTGAGAAGAGAGAGAAGAGAGAAAGGAGAGCAAATAGAGACACAGACGATAAGAGAGAGAAGACAACATTTAATGACATGCAGCAGCTGCAAATAAATCCATGGGGAGTGAAAAGAGGTGGGTGGAGAAGAAATGCCCAGCACATCATAAGAAGCCCCCAGCAGCCTAAACCTATTGCAGCATAACTAAGCCCTAACTATAAGCTTTATCAAAAAGGAAAGTTTGAAGCCTGATCTTAAATGTAGAGAGGGTGTCTGTCTCCTGAATACAAACTGGGAGCTGGTTCCACAGGAGAGGGGCCTGACAGCTGAAGGCTCTGCCTCCCATTCTACTTTTAAAACTTTAGGAACCA
>VUQH01050223.1:1679-17975 GCA_015106775.1 Etroplus canarensis | reverse complement strand
GGTACCCTGTATTATCACCCTTGGTTTTGGCAAAATAAAGCCTTGTTCCTTTCATGTCGGCTCTGCGGTCCTGCATATTGGGTCCACACCTCACCCACAGCATGGCACACCATGACATGGTCCTTCAGTCTTGAGCCTTTGAAACTGTACAGTAGGATTATATATTAAAATGGCTGTAATTCCTAAACAGTTAATGCAATTCTTTTGTCAAACCACTTGAATTAAGCCTGGACATCTGCACTTCAATCATAAATTGACTTCTTAATTTACATTGCCTCTAAAACCTATTCACCCCCCTTGGATGTGTCTCCATATTATTGCGTTAATAAATGAAATCATGATAATTATAATTTGGCCTTTTTTTTTTTTTTACAAGAATTTGAAAGCAAACTTTTGTCATGTAAAGGTGAAAGCATATGTTTTTCAAACCAATGTCAATTAAGAATATATGAGGTAAGAGCAACATTTACCTTGTTGTCTCTGAACTATTTCTGTGTAACTTTTGCTGTATGCTTGGGGTCATTGTCTTGCTGGAAAAAAATGCTTCTTCCAAGCTGTAATTCTCTTGCAGACTGAGTCAGATTTTCCTCCAGGATTTGGTGATATTTTCCTGCATTCATGTTCCCCTCTACCTTAACAAGCCTTCTAGGGCCTGCTGCTGAGAGGTATCCCCAGAGCATGATGCTGCCACCACCATGCTTCATGGTGGAGACAGTGTGAGTTTGGTGTTTGCCAAATATAGCATCTAGTCTGATAGCCAAAATGCTCAATTTTGTCTCATCAGACCAAAGGACCCTCTTACAACTGACCTTAAAGGCTCCCACATGCCTTTAGTCAAATTACAGGAGTGACTTCATATTCAATTCAATTCAATTTTATTTATATAGCGCCAATTCACAACAAAAGTCGCCTCGAGGCGCTCATATGAGCTTGTTGAAACAGGTTGAAACTTTTTCAAATTCTTATCAAAAAAGCCAAATTATATTGACCATGATTTAATTTATTAAACAAATAAAAAGTTTTAATCCAAGGGGGATAAATACTTTTTATAGGCATTGTATAATCTATTGTGGGGATGTACAGAGGCAAAAAAACGAGCCCTAAAAAGTATGGTCCTAATTTTAGACAGCAGAAAATCTAGTTTTTTGGAAAAAAAAATGGTTAAAAACAAGGCCAAAAATCCAAAGATGCACAAGGCACTTGATTACTCAAAAAGAACATGAAATGACTGTCAAAAACAGCACAAGGCTGTGACACATGCACACAAAAGAAAAACATGTTTGTATGCTTCCTTTGGTATTATATTCACAGCACTTCTTTTTGGCTTTTTTCAAGTATACATTGATGCAGTTTTCGATCTCTGGTGAGTCTCACTTGTAGTATAGCTTTTTACTCATGCACCATATGACTGACTCTCCCTCAAAATTTTTGCTCAGAGTATATCTTCAGAGCAGCTGGAACTGAGTTAGATTCACCACAAGGGGTACAGCACTGTATAAAGCTCCAGGCAAACCACAGGTTTCTTGACAGTTATGAGGCCCTAATAGCCTGTGTGCAACAAAGGAGGACATTGACAATCCTAGAGGAAGAGGCAGAGAGGGTGAAGACAGAGAAAGGGGCTGTATAATGAGAGGAGAGACAGCAGGAGTGCTGATGATGACGGCCTGGAGGGGAGGTTTTGTGGTAGTCAAATCTCTACACAGTTGTTGGCATGTAGTCTCCATTTTATTATCTTTTTCTGCATATTTCTGTTAATATCATGGTGGTGATTTTACAGGAACATGCAGGATTGTATATTGGGACTGTTTTCATTTTGACAAAAGACATTAAGAAATAAATGCAGTGGTATGCAGAAAGGTTTTACTTTTGTTGTCTATGTTGTTGTGTTATAATTTAGGAGAGATTTTTGAACATTATTTGTATAATTTGGATATATTCTTTATAAATAATGCTAATCTCACCACAAGCCAACTTAAGCTTGTTTTTGTATTTCAAGAAGCACTAGGTTTTTCATTTGCCCTCATCTTCTCATAAAACTTTGAAAGTAAATTGTTCATTGTGTAGGAATAAATTTGCCAATCTAGTTTACGTATTATAAGAAGACAAACCATGAAGTATTTATTTTTTGAATACATTATTACTATTATTATTAGTTTATCCTCTGAGTAAAGTCATTTTAGCTCTTACCTCTTTAAGTCCACCCTTTCTAACTTTTGACTGATTAGCTGCCCCTCATACACAGATGTTTAGATGTTTTGAACAACAAATATGCAGGGACACTGTACCTACAAGGAAAGCTGTCTGACTGAAATGACTGTTTTAAGGATATCCCATCCATATGATATTATACAGATCCTAAATCAGACAAAGGTTGGACATTGAGTGGTTTGAACAGTCTGATACCAGAGATGGAGATGGAAATGTAGCTCAGAGATTTTATTCCATGGTGACTTGGTAGCATCACACAGTTGCTGCATATTTGTCAGCTACACACTCATGACAAAAATCTTACCCGTTCCATTCCTTTCCGTTCTGTTGTTTACCGCTTTTCCCAGGGTCCGGGTCGCGGAGGCAGCAGTTCAAGCACAGAAGCCCAGACTTTCCTCTCCCCAGCCACCTCCTCCAGCTCCTCAGGGGGGACACCAAGTCGTTCCCAGGCCAGCTGGGAGACATAATCTCTCCTGTGTGTTCTGGGTCTTCCTTATGGTGCCCGAAATGCCTCCAGTGAGAGGTGTCCAGGAGGCATCCTGATCAGATGCCCGAACCACCTCAACTGGCTCCTTTCTATGTAGAGGAGCAGTGGCTCTTCTCTGCGCCTCTCCTGGATGACCAGGTTCCTCACCCTATCTCGAAGGGTGAGCCCAGCAACCCTGCGGAGAAAGCTCATTTCAGCCGCTTGTATCCGTGATCTCATTCTTTCAGTCATTACCCAAAGCTCATGACCATAGGTGAGGGTAGGAATGTAGATAGACCGGTAAATCGAAAGCTTTGCCTTAGAGCTCAGCTCCCTTTTCACCATGACAGACAGGTATAATGTCCGCATCACTGCAGACGCTGCCCCAATCGTTCTGTCATTCTCCGGCTCCATCCTCCCCTCACAAGTCACACAAATCTTATGTCCTATCAAATCCCATAGTGCTCTACTGGATTGAGATCTGATGACTGTAGAGTCCATTAGAGTACATTGAACTCATTGTTATGTTCAAGACACCAGTTTGAGATGATTCAAGCTTTGTGGCATGATGTGTTTTCCTGCTGGAATCAGTCATCAGAGGATGGGTACATTGTAGTTATAAAGGGATGGATATGGTCAGCAACATTACTTAGTGTCATTTTAACACCACAGCAAACCTAAGCTGGTACTAAGGGACCAAACGTGTGCCAAGAAAATATTCCCAACACCATTACACCACCAGCAGCAGGCTGAACCATTGATGTAAAGCAGGATGGATCCATGCTTTTATGTAGTTTATGCCAAATTCTGACCCTAACATCAGAATTTTGCAGCAGAAATCAAGACTCAGGCAACATTTTTTTTTAAATCTTCCAATTTTGGTGAGCTACGATGGTGAAGTTTGATGTATTGTGCATTTCAAGATGCTATGGTTGAATTTCTGGTGTCTTCTATCAGCTCGAAGGAGTCTGACAGTTCTATGTAAAACCTAAAGACGATTGTGCAGGAAATCCCAGTTGATCAACAGTTTCTGAAATACTTAGACCAGCCTGTCTGGCTTCAAAAACCATGCCATGTTCAAAGTCACTTAAATCACCTTTCTTCACCATTTTGAAACTTGACCTTCTTGATCATGTCTACATGCTGAAATGCATTAAGTTCCTACCATGTGATTGGCTGATTACATATTTGCATGAGCAGTTGAACACATATGCCTGATGAAGTCATCAGCGTGTCTATATTTGATCTCAAATCCACAATTCTATCTGTATAAACAGTATATAACATAACTTTACTTTTACTATTTGTTGGATCAGGAAATAATGCGAGCAAAGTTTTTCTAAGCATGCGTCATTTCAAAGTTGTGGCCCAAGGTTGAGCAAACAAACCCCCACTGAGCATTACCTATTATAATTTTGGAGTGTCCATTCAGACCCCATCACAGGGATCAGAAGGGCCATGCTGTCCTCAGATCAGATTCCGCCACAGTCTTGTGTTTTTGTGTCCTTACATTTTTTATACAGCCCTCTGACTGTGTCTGAGTAACAGTGGCACGACTTTGGGGAACTAATGTGGATGAATCAGCATTTGGTACATGTGGTTGCTGATACTGCATGTCTTGATAGGAAAATACGTTTTTTATGGACATACACGAGGGGCAACTATTGCTTGACTTGGCTGATACAGTATGTAGGGTGTTAAGAGAATTCATCTTGGAATAAGCATGCTGCAATTTAATTCCGCTCTTCAGTCATAATGGACACAAACATAAAGGTGGAGATGTAAACAATCAGCCAAGATTTAAGTGTCACCCAGACCTCACATGTTACCTTTTGGAACAATAAGTGAGATAATGAATTTATCCCAGACTTCATTTAATATCCATTAACAGACTCCTTCCATAGCCAGAGACTCCATATCAATTTATTGGATTGTTTAATGTAATCATGCATAATGCAGGAGGATTAATTGGAAATGGCTGCACCAAGTAAGGACCAATGCATTAAGGAGCTACTTAGAATCAAAAGAGGATTTGTTAAATGGTCCTTCAGTCTTGAGATACTAGCAAATTAATTCAATGGTGGAAGAGAGAGTCACTTTTTGCAGGGTACAGTACCTTATTGAAAGATTAATATCTCTACTTTTGTGTGGATACTGAGGTCTTTGGGGAAGTTAAAACCAATGTTTGTGCCTAGAGCGGAGATCAAAGATTTTACAGCAAATGACATTCATGGTGCAATTTTGTTTTCATTTTTATTTTATAGGAACTGATAAAGTAAAAATTGAAAACTCTTTTAGGTGCTGAAATAGTCCAAGTCCGATTTCTATTAAGGTCTTTATGACATTTCATTTTGTATGCAAGTATGAGCAAATTTCAGTCAGACAAATGCATTGGGTGGCTAAAAGAACCCGCAGCAGATGTCAGAGTGTAATTTAATTCATTTCCAACTTCATTAATAGGTTTCCAAATGTGATTAACTAAGGTGGCATTTTAGACTGAAATTACACAGCATATGGCTCACAAAAACACAATCTTTCATCTTCCTGGTTTTTATGTCCACATCATTACAAATGTCCATTTATGCAGGAACATTAGCTGGTCATCCTTTGTTTGAAATACAAAAAAAATATTCCGACCTCTGTTACCATGAGAGTGCATTCCATTATCATAACATCAAGTAGACTGATAGACTGGATGGGCATCATCAAAACCCATTTTGGGAAAACCACATATTTTTTTATGACAGTTAAATACTAAAAATTATTACTTTTTACTTTTATCTGTATCTTTCTTTTTCATTCTTTTCCTGTGTCTGGAATTTTAGAATACAACAGTGCTTCAAATTCTCATTAGCATTATTCTGGTAGTAGCCAGCATAATGACTTGGCCCCTCATTAGTTTGAGCCCATTTGCCAAGTGAAGAAACAAGTCAAGCCTAAAACAGGTCGGGCAGTTGTTACCACCCCAGTTGGACATGCCTGTTTTGTTCTGTCCTAAAATTCCACAGCCTGTTTGGGGAATTTTAGCTTTGTGGGTATAACAAAGAAACTTGCTGACCGCATCTCCCAGTTATGCACACAAAGAGGGAGAGTTTTAGAAAGGACAGCGTTCTAGTCACCATCACAGTCTGACAAGCAGACAACTGTTTTGCAAGAGAAACAGGGCATGTCGGACAGGATTTCATTTCAAGAAAAGTGATGGTAAAATTAGGTACAAAGGTTAAGGGCACAACAAATAAAAGAAAAAAAATGGGTCATGAAAGAAGAGAATCTGATTAATTATTTGGAAAAGTAGGAAGTGCTTAGCATATGAATAGCATCATAGGGTTAATTACTTTCAGAATTGATCACAAAAACTGGTGAATTGTAACCACAGGTTGTCACTGAGGTGGCATTTATTTTTGGTTTTAATGTAATGGAGATTGGTTGTCAAATGAGTAATTCTTGCAAACCACAAAGCAAAAAATATGATTGTAGAGAATATGCACAAAAAATAATAAAAAGCATAAAAAATACAGCCAAGAAACCATAGTTAACATAATATGTATGAAAGGCGGCATTTAAACAGAGAAATAAAAGCAGGAAATAAGACATGACAAGGGTCTCCAACTCTGTTGACCTGATTGCCTCAAGAAACTATTCATAGCTTTGAGGCTCCTCTAGTATCCAGCCACACTTTAGAAACAAACATAAGACCTCTGTCCAAGGATACCAGGCTCTGTGCAAGTTCGTGACTAGGGCTATGTTCACACTGCAGGTCTTACAGCTCAATTTCGATTTTTTGCTGGGATCCGATTATTTTGCGTGGTTGTTCCCATCATAATTTAAATGCAACCGCTGTCATCCTCCAGTGTAAACAGTCTATGGCCCTGGCCCATGCGTAGAAGAAGACGCATGCAGCACACAGTGTTTACAAAAGTAAATATGGATGTTACACATGTCAGCATGTGTGTATCAGTTTTAAAGCTGTTGTGCAAATGGAGTGAACACAATTATAGCCAAGTGATAACGGGAAGAAGAGGACTGAGAGAAAAACAGAATACAAATTTTAACGATGGCCTTTTGTGGAGCAGTGGCACTTTTTTCCACTGACTAACTCCACCAACGGTGTCTGCCATGCTTGTGTCATCCTCCAGCACAGAAATATGACGTCTGTCTCACGTCATACATACATACTAGCACATCTCGAATTTGATGGCAGCAACACAAACTCATCTCAAAAAAGTTAGGACAGAGCCATGTTTGTCATTGTGTTCCAATTACTCAACAGACCTAGATCTTCTTTGTAACGTTTTATGTTTCATGGTGTGCTAAATGTTTTCATTTGTTGAAAGGCCTGCAGACAGACCAGTCCAGAAAATGGGCTCTTTTAGTACGAAGCCATGCTGTTTTAATAGCTGAAGTATTGCTGAAATATGCGAGGCCTTCCATGAAAAAGGCATCATCTGTAGAGGAGCATATGTTGCTCTGAAACTTGTACATACCTTTCAGCATTGTTGGTGCCTTTCCAGATCTGCAAATTACCAGTACTATAGGTAGTAATGCGCTAATACCTTTAGTGATGCAATTTTTTTAACTGGGCGCTGGTAACAAGATGGTCCATCTTCTCTTTAGTCTTCCCTTTAGGACATGGCATCCAAAAATAATTTTAAATTTCAATTCGTCTGACCACAGAACAGTTTTCCACTTTGCTTCAGTCCATTTCAAATTAGCTTTGGCCCAGAGTATTTCGGGGTCATGTTCACATATGGCTTCTTCTTTGCATGAACAAGCACGCATTTGTGGAAGTATTCCTGAGCCTATGCAATGATTTCCTTGACAGAAGCATGCCTGTTTGCAATGCAGTGCCACTTGAGGGCCCAAGTATCACCAGCATCCAATATTAGTTTTCAGCTGTGCCTCTTACACTCTCAGATTCTCTGAATCTTTGGTATTATGTACTGTAGATGATGGAACATTCAAAGTCTTTGCAATTTTATGTTGAGGAGTATCCACTGAATTGTGTTTTTATTTAAATTTTATGTAGCATTTAACTGTTATTCACTCAGTGATCTAGTAGATTCTGTATTATTTTTACTTTGCAGTTTATTTTCCCCCATGGTGTTGGCACCTGCACATCAGCCTTTCAGTTTTTTCGTCTCAGCAAAAGGAAAGAATGAATCAGGATGGAGTTAATGAATGTCACAGAGCAGTGATAAAATATGTGGTGAAAGCCCCCAAACCCCCTTGGGCGCTGTAGAATGTCTGTGGTTTAGCTAGAGTCACGCTTGTTTGGTAACTAATTACAGATTGTGATATTAGCATGTTGTAACAGAGATATTTATTCCCCACCAAACTAAATTTAAAAAAAAAAACAAATGCAGTTAAAGAGCCGGATTCAGATTTGAATTCTATCATGCTGATTCCCTGCGAGGGTCAGGAGTGAAATTATTTATTTTCTCAGACAGTATGGTGTTTTTTTAGTTAATTGTACCTTCTGTGACATACACACGAGCACAATCACACCTCTTATAAGCTGATGTCATTCATACACAATAAAGGCGCTGCTGCGGAAATGTGGCTTTCTATAAATATTAAACTAAATGTTTTTAGTTCATCAACCGCAGCTATGATATTTAACCTGTCTTAGGCTATCTCAGATGTACACCAGATTTTCAGTGATGTTTAAGTCAAAGGATTGTGAGGGTCATTCCAAAAGCTCATGGTTGTGTTTCTTGTTCATGGCGCATTTTGAGGTCTGCTTTGGATCAACATAGAAACCAGCCTCTTTTTAGCTTCTCAGTCAACTCAGTGACATTTGCATCCAAGATTTATAAATATCCTTGTGTTTGATCTGATTTTAATTCATAAAGCAAATGTGCATTTATATCTGAATAAAGGCTTATTTTCAATGTCTGACTACTAAAGGAGTTGACATAAATAGTTATGTGAAAGTCTGGATATCCCTGGGAAAGTATATCTTGTATGAATTGTTTGTTTCTGGAGCAAAAAATAAGAAGCAAAAACAAATATTGTATCACAAGGATAACTTTGTCTAACCATGGGATAAAACACTGCTGAAGTACACTTGCTTTTTGAGTGTTGACTATAAAATGCTCAAGACTGATCCAAACATTAGGTAAAGGATCAGCCTGAAATATGAGAGTGAAAGAATGAACTATAATACTTTAGGGAATCCGCTAACTACATAGAGGAGAATCATATTATTCATGAGATAACCTTGTGGCATTGATGGAGTATTGATTTTTAGTCAGTCATGTTTATTGACGCTAAATATATCCTTGTACTACAGACAGATAGGGAACCCTAACAATTACACAGTTCCTATTGTAAATCAGTAAATGTCACAGTATTGAATTGTATGGCAAAAATTAGGCTTTGTGTAACTCAGTGCTGATTTTGGATGGAGACAGTGAGGTATTCTGTCTCCACTGGTTCTGTTATATAATGCATGCATGTATCTTGAAATGACCCCAAATCTGCTGCAGATTTGGGGTCTGGATAATGTAACATTTGGGTTGGAGAATATATCTGCCTGGTTTGCAATTCCAGTGTCCATCTGTTTGACAATCAGGTGACTGACAGAGAAAATCCATGTGAGACAAAAACATTTTGACTCCATGCAGAGTGAACATGTTGCTCTGCTTTAGGAGTGGTGAAAAAGAGAATGTTTAAATATCTTCTCACTTCCTCACATGGTTACCAGATGTCTGATATTCAAGTTTTTTTTTTCTAACTTACAGACCGAGTTGATTCATTTATTAATTTATTTAAAGGAAAACAACCCATCCCATAAGCCTTCAAGGCTGTGCCGGTTGATTACATTTTCAAGTGTTACAGATTGGAACTTGGAACTTTTAGCTTCTTTGTATGCTTTATTTCTTAAAATGAAGATGACTCAGTATGTAAAAAGCAGAGGTTTATTTACAGTGTAGGTTCAGCATACAGCTGCAGCTTATAGAAACTCCTAAGTTGTATTGAGCGCTGTGTTACAGCCTGACTACATCAGTGCTGATGCTTAGCAGAAGACAGCTTGGTCCAGAGAAGAACATGGACCTCAATTATAGACTGCATATAAAAGATGGATGTAGCCACTGTAATCATACTCACTAGTTTGTGAAGTCCAAAACTGAGACATCGACTTAAGCATTTTGGACACTGCATGCTCACATTATGGCAACCTGTCACTCAAAAAGCTTAGTCTAAAGGTGTCTCCACACAGGAAGTCATTTACTCATCACACAGAACTTTGTACCTGACAGTTGGTGGCTAGCAGACATTTACCATTTGCCTAGGTAACCCTCAAATGTATTTACCACCCTTTCATGTGTCAATCAACAGTATCCACATTTCACCTAGACAGTTATTGTTCCACTACCTGTCATTGCATGAAGTTGCTGAATGTCCATGACTTTTTTGACCTCTGGTCCCCACTTTGCTGCTAGTGGCTTCATGTGTAGATGCCCCTTAAAACATATGCAGTTTTTATTTCCTTTTTCAAGCAAATGTGGCAAAGAGGCAGCCTTGTTTAATGTGTTCAGTTATTTCGAGTTAAAGATATTCAGGTATTTGTACTTTACTTAAGTATTTACTTTTCTTCCTACATTTTAACACAAATACCTCTACTTTCTACTCCTTACATTTTCAGAACAGGCTGATTACTTTAATTTGACTCATTTCACATCACTGCACATCTTTTGATCAAACTGATTTGAATCTAAATAGTGGGAACAATAACACATTCAACAATCTGTGCATCCATCATCTGTGCTTATTGCATGCAACTGATATAATAGATGAAAGAAGCAAAAATAATCATCCATCTGCAATGAAGGCAACAGCAAAGGTTCTTCAACAAGCTACTCTTTTACTTTCATACTTTGAGTACATTTCAGGGTCTGTACTTTTACTTGAGTAAAGAAGATGAATCAGTACTTCAACTTCTACCAGTCTTTTTTAACATATGCATCTCTACTTCTACTTGAGTAAGGAAAGTGTTTGCTTTGTCATCCATGTAAACCATAACACCAGTGGTGGCAAAAGTAAAGTATACTTCGTTTGTTTCCTTCTTAGCAAAGATGTAAGTTTAGTTTTTACTTGTTCTTTTAGTCTCAGGCTGTTACACATGTTATCTAAGCAAGCACTGTAGAGTATTTGTTTACCTTTAGCTTTAGCATTGTTGAGCAAAGAACACACAGAATACTGTCCTTTCCTGTAAAAGAGACATTACAGTGAATTAGCATGCAAGCCAAAACTCTAGCAATGGGTCCCTCTTCCTACTGGCACTTTCTCAAACACAACTAACAGTGTTTAACTGTGGACACCCAGTAGGGCTTCATGCATGGTTCATACTGGGTAGTGCTGTGCAGAGCAGGTTGGGGGACAATAACTCTGTGTTTTTTACCGTCTTGGTGAAGCGCTTCACTGGCTGGTCAAACACACAGCTTGAGGATACATGGTCATTTAATTTCTCAAAGGAGGGCAAAAGGCAAAGGCAATTAGCAGTGATAGAGCATGGGGTGACCACTCTACTGTGTGTAAGAAAAATGTTTTTTTCAAAAAGTAAATTTGACTTAGAAAAATACTTCAACCACAATAAAAATTATGACAGGTAGTGTCCCTGTAGGGTGTAGTGTCTGCCTTACAAGTGAAAGATCACTGGTTCGGTTCCAGGTGGGGATAGAAGCCACTCTCACAATGGAGGGTTGTGTCAGGAAGGGCATCCACTGTAAAACCTCTGCCAAATTACCAATGTGGATTAATATGCTATGGCAACCCCTTGGGGAAAATACAAGGGAGCTGCCGAAGATACATTTAACAACAATTATGACAGTTAAAGTACATTAGCACATCATAAATATCTTCTGAAAAGGGATCCATATTGTTTTTCCTAAATTTAAAATGCTGAGTTTGGCATATGTACAAGTAATCCCTCTTCATCAAAAGCTCAGGCCTCAGACTGCTTTTTCAGGTAGCTGTTCTTGGCCCTGTATGACCTAGTGAGAGTAGATATGCCTAATTTGGTCATCTCAGGCACACAGATGTGAGCACAGAAGTCCCATCAAGCAGCTGTTCAAAACTTGTGTTTACAAGGGTTAGCCAATCACAAGAATTATGGGTTGAGTAAGAGGGAACAGAGCTAAAATTGTGTGTTACAGACAGCAGATGGATTTAAGATAATATTTTGAACTATGAATCAGGTAAAGCTACTTTAGTCTTTTTGCTCTTTCCGCTGCTCCCTTTAGCAGTCACCACAGTGGATCACCTACCTTCATCTTATTCTATCCCTTGCATCTTCTTCTGTCTCCCCAACTCTCTCCAACCCTTCACTTACATCCATGAATCTTCTCTGTGGTCTTCCTCTTTTCCTCCTGCCTTTGTTGCTACACCTTCACTGTCCTTTGTCCAATATATCCACTATCCCTCTGCTCATGTCCAAACCATCTAAGTCTTGCCTCTCTGACTTTTTCTCCAAACTTATCAACCTAGGCTCTTCCTCTCATGTACTGAATTCTAATCCCTTCACTCCTGGTCACTTCCAGTAAAAATCACAGCATCTTTAATTCTCCCACCTCCAGCTCCACCTCCTGTCTTTTTGTTATACCCAAACCATGCATCATAGCAGGTTTCACTACTTGTTAGCTGTGAACCTTCCCTGTAGCCCTGTGTCAGTAGAGTCCTCAAAAAATAAAAAAATAAAAAAATGGAATTTGAAACAAAATAAAACCTCATCAGCTACTTTATCAGGGGCACTCGTTTAACTGCTAGTTAATGTACCTTTTAGCTGCACCCTTGTATTCTCCCCAAGGGGTCACCACAGCAGATTAATCTGCAAGAGGCTTTATGCCAGATGCAACCCTGCATGGTAAGAGTGACTTGTGTCCCTACCTGGAATTGAACCAGTGACCTTTCGCTTGTAAGATGAATGCGCAAACCACTTTGCTACCGGGGACACTGTTTAACTGCTAATTAATGCAAATATCTAATCAGCTAAACACATGGCAACAATTCATTGTATTTTGGCATATGGACATGGTCAAGATGATCTGCTGAAGTTCAAATTGAGCTTTAAAATAAGGGATAAAGGTGTTTTAAGTGACTTTGAAAGTGTAATGGTTGCTCATGCCAGTTAGGTGTCACAGGTGAGTGTCGAGGCGAGGTGAGGTGTGGCGTGGACCCACGATGCAGTACCGCTGAGACAGGCTGATTTCTTAAAAAGGGCTTTATTTTGTCAATAATGAAAATTAGTCCAAAAACCAAAAACCACCCGGGAAAAAGCCGGGGGAAATAATCGAGGGGGGGTGGTACTGGACACAGGGAGGAAGACGGTGACGGCGACAGCACATCAAAGACATGGGAAGCGACAGCACGACAGTGGCAAGAGCAACGACAATGACCACACAAGGGAGAGACGAGGAGACAAAACTTAAATAGACGGAGACAACCAATGAGAGGACGACAAGTGGTAGGGGACACAGCTGGAACAACTAAGGAAGGGAAGTGCAGGGGGAACAGACGTACTACCGAAATAAAATGCAGGGACCAGACGCAAACAGAGACGGAGACCACTAACATATGAAAACAGGCAGGGCATGGGGCAAAAGGGAACAACAGAACTCAAAACCAAACACAAAAACCCAAACTAAAGAGCGGACCATGACATTAGGCTGGTCTACCATTTGAGAAACTGCTGATCAGTTTCTCAAATGGGCTTTACAGAGAATGAATGGGCTAAAAAAGACTAAATATCCACTGAGCAATAGTTCCTTGGGAGAACATGCTGTACTTTGAGGTCATACGCCAGATTGCTTTGAGATGATAGTAAGGCAACAGTAATTCAAAAAATTCAAAGATGCTCCTCTCCATACCTTGATTGTATGTTACAACCAAAGTATGTAGAGGAGCATCTCTGCCCAGTCAAACCTTGAAGCAGATGGGCTACGTAAACAGAAGACTACACTGGGTGCCAATCCTGTAAGCTAAGAACATGAAAGTGAGGCTATACTGTTCATGTGAGCTTGCCAAAAATGGACAACAGAAGACTGGAAAAACACTGCTGGGTCTAATGAGTCTCAGTTTCTGTTGCAACATTCAGATGGTGGGACCAGAATTGGTGCAAACAACATGAAAGCATGGATCCAGCTTGCCTTGTATCAACAGTTCAGGTTGTTGCTGGTGTAATAGTATAGGTGATACTTATTAAAGCCATAACCTGAGTAATGTTGTTTGATGACCACAGTATGCCTGTCTTCTGATGGCTGCTTCCAGCAGAATAATGCACCATGCCACAAAGTTCAAATCATCTCAAACTGATCTCTTGAACATGACAATGAGTTCACTGCACTTAAATGGCCTCCACAGTCATCAAATCTCAATCCAATCGACCACCTTTGCCCTTTTAAGTTTGCTTGGAAGTTTTTTTTAATAGCATAAGATCTGGAAAGATACTTATTCCACATGTTCTCTTATGTGGCCACTCATCATATGGATAATTTCACAGCTCCAGACCCATAGGCCACAGTTTCCATGTAATTACCAGCACATGGTCACTCAGGAGGCTTGGATTCAGCCTGGCACTTTTTGATCATAACTGATATTGAATGGCATTTACCGCCTGGTCAGAGAAAAACCTGTTTCTTTGCCTCTGTGAGCAGATGGCCACAGGATGGTGGAAGATGTTGTTATTATTCAAAATATCGCACAGCGAATGTGGAATGCCAGAAGCTTTTTTTCACCCACCAGGAGAGCTGGAAGAGAGATCACAAATATTTCTGTGAAGATTTGGGGCATTTGTGCCTCATAACAGAAATTTCCTGTCAAACGCTGAGGAAAATGCTGTCAACTCTTGACATTTGCTGGATGACTTTTATTTTTTTTCCTGCTCAAGGACTGACTGACTTAAAAAAATAAACACTGAAGATGTTTCTTGAGATTCTGTTCTGACGCTGTTTAAATGCTCCTTAGACTTCTGCAAATGAAAGCAATATTAATGTCAAAATTCAATCAATTCATTTCCTTTCTCTTCTATTTGACTTTCTAAGTTTCATCTCGCCCTCTCCCAGAAGCCGTGTGCATTTTTCTTAAGGTTTAAAAGACATGCAGAGTCAAGGGTGGAGCACAAAAAGCTATCCAGAGAGATTTGTGCAACCCTTTGAAAGTGAGTTTTAGTCTCTTGCCAACTCTTAGAGATGAGAGCTGCTAATATCTATATTTGGCCTGGTTTGGATGGTACAATTTCTCTGTCAAGGAATGAAGAAGAGAGGAGAAGGTGTGTGTTTCCATCTTTTTATCAAAGAGTAGGCCAGTTTTACTCCAGTGAGTTTGATTTGTGTCAAGAGCTTTATTATTTCATGAATTTCAAGAGGTTTTCAAGAACTTGTTTATTTTTTTGTGATGTTTTTATGTTATTTTATTGCAGCTTGTATTTAATGTAGCTTATTAGCCCAATATTACAATTAATTACACAACAACTAAACAAAACTAGAGGAGATGTTAAAAATAGAAGAAAACAAATCCTATGACTGGTCTGCTTATGCCAGTGAATAATTAGTATAATCACACAAAGCATAATTTGGTGCTCTCTCACTAGTAGCCTGCAACCTTTCCTCTTACACTGGAAAATACATTCACCAGTGTGTAACCCACTGTATCTGCACAGAGGTGGAAAGAGCTGCACCTATGTTGCTGCTCCATTTATGGTACACAATTAGCAAGAGTGTTTGGATGCTTTCAGATAGTACCCCCACTCCAACCTCTCACCTCCATCACCAGTGGCAGTCTCTGGGCTGAACTTTTCTAGCAAAAAATCATGTGTTTGATGTTGAGATAGTGCTTTCTATATATGGAATCTAATGGCAGTGCTCCTCTTGAAATGTTTTTATGTCTTTGAGCATTGCAGCATTGCCACAGTATTTAAGGGGTATGTCCAAAATAGGGAGAATGGGGTGGCAGTGGTAACCCCTGAAATATAATCGGTCCATCTGCTGAAAGCTGGATGCCATTGGACTAGACTACTGTTAATCTTGGAACATCCCAAACCTTTGAATGAAAGCATGGAATGGAATCTATTACATATATAGTTAACCATGTTTAAAAACCTTTTGCTGTGATGCTATGTTCTACTTCCACTCCACCACGTTGCAGATGGAAATATTGTTCTTTGTACTGGATAACATTTATTATGAAGCTTCAGTTACCTATTATTTTTGCAGAATTTAAAATATATATCAACAAATGCATCAGGCAGTATCATTAGTGCTGTGATTTGATAAATATAGGACCCAAATGCAAGGCACGCAGGGAAATAAAAGAAAACCAACCCTTTGAGGTTGCAGTTGAAAGGGCCCGCGGCCTTGGCTGATGACACCAGGGTCGTGGGCCCTGTGCAAGGATGACATGGGTGGAAAGGATTCTAGTGGGTGGCGGTAATGCACTAGTTTGCTGTTTGCCAACCTCCAATAAAATTCACAAGAAGAAGAAGAAGTAGAAGAAGAAGAGGTTGCAGTCCAAGGAACAGAGTTAAAAAAAACCAAAAAAAAAAACTAGAATCCAAAGATCACATGAAGCCAGAGGCTTGTACTGTGAAGTGCAACATACCCAGGATATTTTTGTGCTATCTGGCT
>VUQH01050217.1:0-23950 GCA_015106775.1 Etroplus canarensis | reverse complement strand
ACAATCTTTGTCAGTTAATAGTCTGTAATCTGAATGCAACATTTACACTTTATATAGAGAAGGTACGTGTGTTTTGTCTCAATGTGGTGAAGCAGTTTTGTAGGTTTCATTGCTTCATTAGCCAGTCGGTCACAGCAGGTGAGGAGCATGTGTATTACCTGTTGTAATGAACCTGTAACTTGGGTAAGAATCTTTGTATTTTCTTTTAAATGCAGCTTTCTTTTGGCTGGCGGTCCGTGACCCTTCTGCTGTCCCATCGTTTGCTCGTTCCTTCCCGAAAAAGCTCTTCAGTGAATTTTGCTTTTAGCTCATTTTATTTTCAAGGGTTAGCTTGTGTCGCTGATGCGTGAAACGACGTTCCAGAGTCAAGCGTGGTTAGTGAGGTGAGGGCGGAAACAGTTGTTTTTCAAAATAAGATCCGGAAGAAGAAATAAAAATAACATAATAACATTTTAACCACGAAACTTTTTCTTTGCGGCCTGGTTCCAAATGGTCCACGGACCAGGGGTTGGGGACCCCTGTCTTAAGTCACCCCTCATTTATTTATGGTTTGCAAGCAAAATGGGAAATAGGTGCAAACTTTTAGTGAAACATGCAAAAACAAATGGAAATTAAGTAAATAAGGCAAAGACGGGTTTGCACAGATCTAAGCCTGAACTCTATTAGACAAGCGTTCTTGCCATTTCTGAGTGTTCCTGTAGTGTAGTGGTTTACACATTTGCTTTGCAAGCAAAAGGTCCCTGGCCGGGTGATGACACAAGTCCCTCTCACTATGGAGGGCTGTGTCAGGAAGGGCATCCGGCATAAAATCTCTGCCAAATTACCAATGCAGATTAATCCGCTGTGGCGACCCCTTGGGGAGAAAACAAGGGAGAAGCCGAAAGGCATACATCTTCAAGTAGTCTTCAGAAATGGTTCACCGGGCTGCTTGAAGGACATTCCAAAGCTCTTCTTTGGATGCTGCTTTTTGTTCTGTTCCCTCTAAAGATGATCCATACTGCTTCAATAATGTTGAGGTCTTGACTCTGGGGAAGCCAATCCACGGCTGATAGTGTTCCGTTGTGTGTTTTTCTATCCAGGTAAGCTTTTACTGCATTGGCAGTGTGTGTGAGATCATTGTCAAAGCCAATCAAACAATTTTCTACATGGTATTGCATGGTGGATCAAAATCTGACAGTACTTCTCAGCGTCATAATTTCATAGATTTTTAACAAAATCCTCAACACCACTGACTGTAATGCAGTGCCAAACCATGACAGAGCCTCCACCATGTTTTACAGATGGCTGTAGACAGACACTGTTGTACCTCTCCTGACCTCCTCTGTATATACTATGTGAACCTTCCCCTGCATTCTCCACCAAGGGGTCACCACAGCAGATAAATCCGCATTGGTAATGTGGCAGAGATTTTACGCCGGATGCCTTTCCTGACGCAACCCTCCATGGTGAGGGGCACTTGTGTCTCCCCCTCATAAGGCAAATGTGTAAAACCACTACAGTACACTTCAGGGACACTTCTCTGTACATAGTAGTGATGATTTGAATCAGATTTTAAATTTGATCATCATGCCATAAGACCTGTTGCCATTTTTGCATTTGGCATTTTGTCAGCCTTTTCTCCCAGTTTTCCTTCCTTAAAAATGACTTCTTTGTAGTGACCCTCCCATTGAGTGCATTTCTGATGAAGCCTTGGCAAAGAGTAGATGGATCAGCTGAAGGGCCATGTCAGTTATTATAGTTTTGCATTCTTTATCATTTTTGAGTTTTTTTCTTCAATTTAATTTTGTTTCAATTAGATGTCCCTTTTTATGTCCCACGTAAAGAGACACATTTGAGCCCTGTAATACAAAGTCGGATTTGCCTTTATTCAGGTAACTTCAGGGTATTCAGTACTAAAACGGCGGTTCACTTTTCACTGGGGTGTAATGTTGAGGTAACTTGTGCTGCAGACCTAACCTGCTCTGGCACAGGTTAAGTTCCAGATTTGAGATCAACAGGGATGAAATCCCCGCCTATTGATCAATCAGTTCTACAGAGACTAGTGTCACTGATTCTGGAAGACCTCTAAGACCTCTGAGCACTTAGTTGGACGGTCTAAAGTTTCCTTAATAGCGTCAAAAGTCATTAATACTCAGTAGTACATGCTGATTCTTAGAGAAACTTCACAGATTTTATTCCCATCGATTTTATTGTTGGACTAAACCTACACTTGAATTTTGTTTATATGTTTGTTTTTATTTGCTCAGGGGCTGCAGCTGATAGAATAAAAACTAAAACTGTCTCTCACACACACACCAAAACATTAATTTAAGAGAACGACTCCTCATCTATCAGATTCTCCTGTGTCTTAATGACAGAGCTGTGATACTTTAACTCACACAGGCAGCGTTTTTGCCAACTTTCCTAACTAGCTTCAAATAGGCTGAACTTTATTAACACTCACACATTCATAAAGCGCGTTCAATACTAACCTGCTGTAGTCCCTCGTACTGCTGTTTTATCTGCAGAAGCTGGGTTGTCTAAAAAAAAAAAAAAAAAATCAGCCCCTCTTCTGCCACCGTGATTCTGATTGTTGAGACGCTGCCAACCCTGAATCGATAAACCCTGGGTTGACTTGTCAAATTTATAACTGCCCCCGTGTGGTATCCTGATTGTAAATGTTAGGTTGTGTGATCCTAAATAACGGAAAAAGATCCTGAGTATGCTGACTCTGCTTCGCAGAACAGGGCTCTGGTCGCCCTACTCATAGATGAGTGTTTAAGTGGTTTAACAGACAAAATCATTCCTCTGAAAATGGTCAGGTACAAGGACAGGACTGAAAATGAGTGAAAAAGCAGGAAATGTCCAAATAAACACTTTTAAAGACCTTGAGAAAGCCTGGAGAACTACTGCGCTGGGATCAGTTTAAAAACTGTAAGAATGCCAAAATATAAAGAAATGAGGTGTGGCTAAAGACTTCTGCACAGCACTGTATTTCTGGCCTTGTAAGCATTTCCCATGAGCCAGCTCGGCCCTGCTGTGTTCCGTAATCACTGCACTGTTAAGGTCATTAAACTAAAACCAGCAGCCTGCATTTATCTGAAGCAACTGCCCTCCAATAAAAGCTAACAGTTGCACATTTTTTCCACACACAGCGGGGCTACTTTTAAAAGTATGCGGTTTTACTTAGCGTACAATGTCTTATCCAAGTATGAGGGCTCATATTAAGTGCAAACAGAGCGCAGGGGATGTGCTTTCTAGTCTTTTCGATGCTGTTGTTTCATTTAGCACTGCGGCTAACAAAGCCCTGCTGATGCTGTTAGCCGCCTGGCTACCACCCGCAGTGAACCTATTCTGCCCCACAGCAGCGTTAGCCTTTGGGTCAACAGCACTAAAGCGATAAAGAATAACACGCGTACCTTACTTTATATGTGGTTTAAAACGACGCGGAACTGCTGAGTGGGATGCTGTAGCCGAATGCCGATAGCTTCTTCTTCTTCTGGAATCAGGGACGGACTCGGGAACTTCCTGCGGCACCTGCTGCCTACTTCCGATACACAAATCGAAGATCGTGTGTGTTTGACAGAGCCCGACGCTGTCGTGTTTTCTACCAACCACAAGATGGGTTCTCAGTAGGAGCAGGAGAGCAGCACTGAAAATGAGACAGAGTGAGAGCTCTTTCCTGTTCGTGCTGTGAGCACTGACTGACTGACTGACGTAAGGGTCCACTGCAATATAGTGCGAAGGATCCCAGGTTGGGACGCAAGTCCCTCCCACCGTGGAGGATTATGTCAGGATGGGCATCCGGCGTAAAAACTCTGCCACATTATCAATGTGGATTAATCTGCTGTGGCAGCCCCTTTGGGAGAATACAAGGGAGCAGCCAAAGGTAAATGTTAGTAAATGATTTTTATTTTAAAGAAAATGATTTTTAAGGCACATAGCAAAAGGGACCGGCTTTGTGTCTTCACTGTTGTGCCTTTTAGACACTTTGTTACCAACAGCCTGTCACAAAAACACATCGTTTGTTCCCATTCCTTTAGTTGGGTGTATGAAAAATGCAGAAGACAACACAGTTTGACAGGCAAAAAAATGTATCTTTGCAACAACAAGGTGATTCCCAAAGATGAGTGGTTTAAAAATGCAAGGAAGCGATGCACATCCTCTGTCCTGGACGGGGACATCTGATAGAGACAGAAATTCTGGGCTCCTCCTGGGCCCCACAGCGTCCCTTCCATTGGCAACCTCCCCCTTCTCACTAGAATAATTTTCAGTGAACTTTACTTAGTTTACTTACTTCCTTAGGTTTACTTGGGTTGATACCGGATGTAGGTTCAATAGTGGTCCTGTGTGTCCAGATCTAGTCTTGGGAGGTTTGGGCCTGGTCTGACAGCTGTTCGCAGGTCCAGAGCGGCTTTGGGGTTTTACTTAATTGGCATATTGTCGCAATACTTATCTAACCTCCTCTCAAAGGAATGCAAACTGGACGCTTCTACAACATGTGCAGGCAGGCTGTTCCATTTGTTAACTGACCGCTGGATAAAGTTCTGTTGCCTAATGGAGATATTGCGTCTTTCATTGAATAATTTCAGCATGTGACAAGAGTCCTCTGATGACTGCCAATGGTGAGTCTCAGCTGGACCTCCTCCACGTACACCCCAGTCATGATCTTGTACATCTCAATCATCTCCCCACGTAACCTCCTATACCACAGTGTGGGTAGGCCCAATTTCTTCAGTCTCTCAGGGTAACTCAAATTTTTGTGGCTGGGTATGAATTTAGCAGCTCTCCTCTGGACATCTTCCGGACTCCAGATGAGGTCGGACCATAGCCCTAAAGAGTAATTTAAAATTATCTCCATCCAAGTGGGTGAAACTACGTCTAATAATACCCATGACATTGTTTACTTTGATGATTTTGAGGCTGATATGTTCATCAAATTGAAGTTTGTTGTCAATAACTACTCCTAAATCTTTCTCTTTTGATATTTTCTCTAAATTGATTGTTTGACCATCTGGCTTACGCATTTGGTAACTCCTTTCATCATTTGCTCCTTCTTTACTCTTTTTTCTTTCTCCTCAACAATGTGCCCAACCGAATTTTTACCAACGGATTGTCTCATTCCCAGAAAAATGGGAATTTTTTGTTACTTTTTTCTTTCTTTCTCACATACATCTTCAACCATCAGGTTCAGCTGAAGATAACTGTAAACACACATGTACCTGTACCCTTGTACAGATAGTCCTGCCCATGTTTAATTGGTTTTCTCTTTTCTCATATTTCTTTGTTTTTTCCCCTTCTTTTTTATGCTCTTGTTCATGTCACGTCAACACTGCTCTTTGTATTTGTTTTGTGTTCACTCCTAGCTTTCACATTAATTAAAAAAGATGAAGAAACTGGACAAGTGGAGGGTAAAAGAAGAAGTGGCAGGCCTAAAAACTATCTACAGCAGATAAACAGTATCTGAAAGTCAAGTCCTGAAGAAATAGGAAAAAAAATCCAACAAAGACCTGACACAGGACCTGAGATGCATCTGGCCGTCAGTTGATCTGGCTACTGTTCACTGAACCCTCATCAGAAATGTTCTCAGTGGAAGGGTGGCTGTCAAGAAGCAATTCTTAAGGATGAGAAACAGGGAGAAAATGTTGAGGTTTGCCAAATTACACAAGAACTGGACGGAAAATCAGTGACAGCTGTTCTCATGGCGTGATGAATCCAAATTTGAAATTTTTGGTTCAAATCATTGTCAATGTGTATGGAGGAGGTCGGTGGAAAGGTGCAACAGTGAGTGTCTGTAGCCATCTGTAAAACATGGTGATGGCTCTATCATGGTTTGGAGCTCCATTTCAGCCAGTGGCGTTTGAGATCTTCTCAAAATTTATAGAGTTATGAAAACAAAAACATTACATCAGATCTGCAATGGCTTCACAATGATCTGAAATACCATACACTACCATTGCAGTAAAAGCCTACCTGGACAGAAAAAACACACAATGGAACATTATCAGCCATGGATTGGCCTCCCAGAGCCCAGACATCAACACTGTTGAAGCAGTGTGGGATCATCTTGACAGAGAATGGAACAAAAGTTGGCCAACATCCAAAGAAGAGCTTTGGAATGTCCTTCAAGCAGCCTGGGGAACTATTCCTGAAGACTGCTGAAAGAAATAACAAGAAATCTTACCTAAGAGAGTTCAGGCTGTGCTGAAGGATAATGGTGGTCATACTAAATACTGATTTTCAAGCTGTTTGGAATTGTACAAGCTCTGTTTTTGCCCTGTGTACCGTGTTTCCACTTGTTTTGCACGTTACAATAAATTGATGCAGCTATTTTGCATTTTCCTTGAAAATATAAAGAACTGACGGGTGCATCAAGACTATTGGATTCTTCTGTATAGTTTAGTTTAACAGCCCTGGCTGTTAAAAAATGAACTCACTCATGTACATTTGCATTAGCACAAGTATGACAAAGCTGGCATTTATCATTGTGCAACTTCAACAACTTCAGTGAATTATACTTTGTACACAGAGCACCTAAAAGTAAAATGCAAAGTTTACATTAAAGTAAGGGTAAGAACACACTAAAGATACTTGAGTACAACCATTCATGTGATACTTCCCAAAGGAAATAGCATTATTGGCCATGCATGATTGCATAATGGCAATTTTTTTTAAAAAAAGGCAAACATTTTAAAGACGTGCCATCTTTAACTTCATACTTTATGAAAATCAGGCAATTTTTTTCTTGCTTAGCTGTGACAAAAATTTTGAAACTGCATGCCCCTGTAAATCCATAATAACCTTCTGGATTTTTGCCAACAATTTATTAAGTCAGTGTAGCATTCATCAAACAGTCTTTATTGTTTCAATTGGATTACGCAGGAATGATTTCATTAGACCAAACAGAATTAGTAGTCACAACATAACCATCTGTTAAAAACAACCTCAGATGCTCTTACATGCAGATTATTGTGGTTGTAGGATTCTTAACTCAAAAGCAAAATATATTTTTGTTCCCAGCTGTGAATGTTTCCCCAGCAAAACAGAGAAATCTCACTGAGGAGTAAAGGCTGCAGGTCATTCATATGAAACGTAGTATGGTCAGTGCATGCAGAAAACACCAGATTAATGTATAAGAAGCTGATAAATGATTGAAATCATGCAACGTTAGGTGAATGCTGCTGTGCTTGCCGTTAGGCAGCCGTTCTGGACAGACTCTCTCCCAGTGTTGGATGTCGCTCAGATGTCTTTGCCGCAGTCGGGGCAGAAGATGTCATCTTTGCACGTCAGGAAACCCCGGCCGACCAGAGACACAGAGCACTTTTTGCAGTTGAAGCAGTCGTTGTGCCACTGGCGGTGCTCGAAAGAGATGTACTTGCTGCCGCCGAGACCTGAGATGACAGAGCAGAGAGGAGTCTCATGATCTGTATAATGCAGTAATGCTGTAATTGATGATGAGTGGCTCCACATTGCTTTCAGAGGATGGCATGTGACCACAGGAGGGTTCAGGGCATGTTAAAGGTGTCATTTATACTGCGGTGCTCATCCCCTAAAACCAGTTTAGCTATAACTGATTTCAAGGATGTTCCTGCGATCAAACGTTTGCAATATTAGACTGGTGTTTTTAGATCTAATATTCAAAGTGCTCTATCAAATTACAACTGTAGTTGTCCCCTGGCCCAAGATAAAAAGTGTGGTGAATGCTGCAGGCTTTCGAGTAAAGAATTCAAGTCATCCTCAAACATTTAGGCAACAATTTGTTTAGTAAAATTCAAACTTTACACTATGTTTCAAATGGCAGAGCTTTAAAGGGGGGGTTTGTCCAAACTTTTAAAGTTACGTGAAAGCTTAATGTTATTCAAGCTTACGTAATATGGACAAAAGTATTGGGTCACCTACACATTGCATCTACTGGAGCTTTTATGACATCCCATTCTAAATCCATTCTAACTCCATCAGCATTAATATAGAGTTGGTCTCCCTGTTGCACCTATAACAGCTTCCCATCTTCTGGGAAGGTTATCTACAAGATTTTCGAGTGTGTCTGTGGGAATTTTTGCCCATTCATCCAGAAGAGCATTTGCAAGGTCAGACACTGATATTGAATGAGAGGGCCGGGCTCACAATCTTCATTCTAGTTCATCCTAAATGTGTTCGGTGGGGTTAAAGTCAGGGCTCTGAGCAAACCAATCAAGTTCTTCCACACCAAATTCACCCAGCCATGCATTTATGGGCCTTGCTTTGTACACAGTCATGCTGGAACAGAAAAGGGTCTTTCTCAAACTGTTCCCACAAAATTAAAAGCATAGAGTCGTTGGAAATGTCTTGGTAAGCTGACCTATTAAGAGTTCCCTTCACTGGAACAAAGGAGCCCAGGCCAACCCTAGAATGTGTATAGACTTCTAATTCTTACATACGTCATTTATATTTATATTTATACACAGACAGTAATAATGTACGCAGTGTCCTGGTAGTGTAGTGGTTTACACATTTGCCTCACAAGCAAAAGATCCCTGGTTTGATTCCAGGTGGGGACACAAGCCCCCCCTCACCGTGGAGAGTTGTGTCATCCGGTGTAAAACTTCTGCCAAATTACCCATGCGGATTAATCTGCTGTGGTGACCCCTTGGGGAGAATACAAGGGAGCAGCCAGTAATAAGAAAAACAAAAAATTAACAATTCTAATGTAACTTATATTCATAAATAGACCAATAAGATACCAAACCCAGATTTATCCATCAGATTGTCAGACAGATAAACGTGATTCTTGACTCCACAAAACACGTTTCCACTGCACCAGAGTACAGCGGTGGCATGTTTTACACCACTCCATCTGACACTTGTGATTGTGCTTGGTGATGTAAGGCTTTCATGCAGCTACTCAGCCATTTAAACCCATGCCACAAGCTCCAAGCACACAGTTTTTGGGCTGATGTTAATGCCAGAGGACTCAATGTCTCTGCAGCTATCCCTGCTCTAGAACTTTAACATGGTCTGCCCCCTCATGGTTGACTTGCTGTAGTTTCTAAATGTAATAATAATATTTACAGTTGATGGTGGAATATCCAGGAGGGAAACAATTTCACCAGCTGACTTGTTACAACTGTGGCATCATATTACAGTACCACGCTGGAATTCAGTGAGCTCTTTAGAACGACTTTCACAAGTGTTTGTAAAGGCAGACTGAATGGTTATCTGCTTGATTTTATACACCTGTGGCAATGGGACTGAATGAAACACCTGAGTTTAATGATTAGGAGCTTGTCTCAATACTTTTGTTCATATAGCATATTTTATGTTTAAATAGAATTTTTTTTAAGTAATGTGCCCATATGCTGTAAATGCTTGGATCTTCATGTAACAAATTCTGACAGCAGGCAAGTAGGTAAGAAACTGTGTGTGCCTAAGTGCCTTGATAGGTCTTCCTGAACATCATGGCATAAAATGAAAAGCACGCTGGATGTATAAAATAATTTCTGACTTGACCTTTACCACTGATTGGGGTGGTGCAGTAAGCACATTTCTTAGCAAACAGGTTGCAGAAGCAGTCGAGGCAGTAGGCAAAGTCATCCCGAGAGGTGAACCGCTGGCCAGCCAACTGCTGCTTGCACCCAATGCAAACAAAGCACTCCTTATGCCAGGGCTGGTCACGGTAATTCACGCCTCCAGTGGTAATGGGCTGAAAGATAGAAAGAGAACACTTTGTCACCATAACACAGCGGTACATGTGGTTAACAAAAAAAAAAACCAGTAGTAATGCTTTTGTAAAAAAAAAAAAAAAAATGGTAAAGACCAGAAAATCAATCTTAATTATATCCCTGAAAATCAGAAAAATGATGGAGACATCAGCACCTCTGCTGCAAATCCTTCGTGTCACTGCAATAGCACAAAAACTATCTGATGCATATTTTTTTAACTTTGGCACAGTGATAGACCCCCATGAGATCCGGAACTTATTAGATTTTCAGCCATTTTGAAAATAAGGATTGACAACGAGGGGGCATTTTCTGTAATGTTTTCATAGGAACACCATGTCATGTCCGCTGCCATTGCTGCCAGCTGCTGCCAGCTGCTGCCATGGCAGACCTCTCGAAAAAATTTTCAGGAACATTATGGAATCAACTTCACTGCTTCATTTGTCAGTCATTAATCATCTAATCTACATTAAAAATAAAAACAAATTGATCATGGCATCTAGACTCCCATCATGTCAAATGGGGTCAGGTCAGCATTCGTGAAATATTGGGGATTTTCGGGGATATATTTTAAGTGGTTGTTCATGCTGCAAGACATACAGAGTTTGGTTTGCTTTATCCTTTGAGTTGCAAACTGGGGCATTTTGTTTGCTGTACTTGCTGATGTGGATTGCCATCTTTAGACTGAGAGGACCTGATAGCTGTTGGCTTGATTTTTTTTTTTTTATTTCTCTGGTTGTGCAGTTTGCAAAAATGATCACTCACTGTTCATCACAGTTCAGTGACCCTTTTGTCTCAAGTTCACTGTTTTTTAACTGCTGTTTGGTTTTTTCAACCTGTATAATTTCATATTTCTCAGTCATTTTTATATGTTTGTTGCTGGCTTAGTCACAGGCGAAGCAGATGACTGCTATCTCACCTACCAGCTCTTAGCACAAAAAGACGCCTCCGATCCCTGCCTGTGTGACCATCTGTTTCCTGCCCAAAACTGTTGTATACCATAGATAAGTCTTCTACCCTCCTTTACTGAATATATTTTAATAATGGTGCCATTGTCATTGATTTGGACTGCATTTCATACCAAGTAAAAAGAGGATGTGTAAGGGTTTTTTAGCTTTTAAACATTAAAGACCAATTGAATTGGCAAATAATTCTTAATTCAAAGGCAAAAATGCAAACTAACAGCAGCTTAACAAGCACACTGATTAAAAATCACAGCATGTCACTTTACCTTCTTGCACTGGACGCACTGCAGAGCAAACTGCTTCTCATAGCAGGGCAGACAGTAGTTGTTGGCGTCTTTCATGACGAAGCTTCTGGTGCCAATGGGCTGCTGGCAACGGTTGCAGGTGAAGCAATTCTCATGCCAACTGTTGCCCTTATGCTCCATCTTTTTAGAGCCTGGTGGGTGCACAAGTTGGGGAGAGAAAAAAAGAGTGTGTCTGAGAATGGCTAACAATTATCATTTAGTTCAGTCCATGTGGGGCTGATGTATTGCTGTGGTAGTTTTCTTGTAATCGCTAATTCACTAAAGCTATTGTGGCTGTAACAACCTAATAAAGCAGGCTTATTATTATCCCTCAATATGCTTTCATTATCCCATATTTTTGTTTAGTTTTCCTGCAGAGACAAAAGAGATATTGTTATTCACTGTTTGCTGCAGATTTGGACTATTTAGTGTCCCCACAGTGTAGTGGGTTACACATTCACCTCACAAGCAAAAGGTCCCTGGTTCGATTTCCAGTGGGGACACAAGCCCCTCTCACCATAGATGGTTGCGTCAGGAAAGGCGCCTGGTGTAAAACCTCTGCCAAATTACCAATGTGGATTAATATGCTGTGGTGACCCCTTGGGGAGGATACAAAGGAGCAGCCAAAGGTACATTTTAGATTTGGACTATTTGAATCACTGCTAACCTGATTTAACTGGAGCATGAAAACCAAATATAATATAGAGAAAAATTCAGAGACATAGTAACTTTACAGTTTTCTCACCTGGCATGATAGTCTTCAGGCATGCATGGCACTTGGCAGAGTACTCATTGCTGTAGCACTCGGTGCACATCAGCATGTCATCCTTGGTGGCAAAAGGCCGATCGACCAGAGACCGGCTGCACTTGTTGCACAGAAAGCAGTCGCTGTGCCAGTGGCGCTCCTTGTATGAAAGATCCTGCAGAGACATATGCCATTAGGTGTTGTGGTATGTGGAACTATTTTAACAACTGCAAAATTAAAACTGGCATGCCACTGTCACCATGTGACCACTAAAGGTATATACCCAAGAAGCCCCGATGTCTTTAGAAATGCTGACCTAAGTCAACTCTATTTGATGTGACATGAGGCCAGATGGCTTTTTCTGTTTGCTTATTTTTCTTCTTTTCTTAATGCTAATTGGATGATCAAGACCCGGAATATGCAGCAGTGAAGCTGATTCCAAAAAAGAATAAAATATTTTATCTGATTTCCATGACAGCAGCAGCACATGGCAATGGCAGAAGACATAGCATGGCGTCGTCATGAAAGTATGCAATCCCACGATCAATTTGGTTTTTGTTTTGTGCAGATCAGACAAATAGTTACATAGATATGATTAAAAATATGACTTTTTTTTTTATACAGAAAACGCCACCTGGTGGCCAATCTGTATTTTCAAAATGGCTGAAAATCTAATCAGTTCCAGATCTTGTGCAGGTCAATCACTGAGCCTAAATTCAAAATCCTGTCTCAAATAGTTTTTTAGGGTTTTGTGGGGCCATACCTGTAGGAGTTGCATGGCAACCGTGAGAAGTTATAAAATTATAATTACATTTTATATACTAAAATTCTAGTATATAAAATTTAGCTAGGCTCCAGCAGCCCAGTTAGCTCTGACAATGACAACAAG
Organism: Etroplus canarensis; assembly: GCA_015106775.1. NCBI lineage: Eukaryota > Metazoa > Chordata > Actinopteri > Cichliformes > Cichlidae > Etroplus > Etroplus canarensis. The sequence continues at coordinate 11,393 of VUQH01050217.1, read as the reverse complement.
AGTTTTATTAAGGACTCTCTGTGACCTTCACCTTTAACCCCGACACAACCCTCCATGGTTGGATGGACTTGCGTCCCCACTTGGACTCAAACCAGGGTCCTTTCATTTATAAGGTGAATGCGTGAACTGCTGCACAACACAGACACTGATGCATTGCTGTGTATATCACTTTAATGTTGCAGCTATTGATGATTTTATTTACTCATATATTGCTTGATCTATAGTAATTCAGTTTACAATGCTTAGAAAAAGTATTCACCCCCCCTCGGATGTTTCACACTTTTATTGCTTTATAAATTAATCATAGTTAATATAAATTGGCCTTTTGACAACAATTTGTAACAAGAAAAAGCTTCTGTCACGTCAAAGTGAAAATAGAGTTTTACAAACTAATGTCAATTAATTAAAAATAAGACCAATCTTCAATTCCTACAATAGTTCTTGAAATATTTTGGAATGTTTCTGGCAACTTACATAACTTGCAGCTAAAATCCATCTCTTCTTCTGTTCCTAAGGTGTGGCCTTGAATAATGGCCAGAAAATTGTTTTTTATCAAACTCTATTATGTCACAGTGACGTGGACCATATCATTTTGGATTAAAAATGTCAGCTTTTCATCATTTTATTATCCTATAGACATTTTTACTTTTGACTTACCCTTAGACACAAGTTTTGTAAAGTCACAAAACTTAAAGTGACCTTGATCTTTCGCCACCAAAGTTTAATGCGTTAGTCCAAGTAAACATTTATACCAAATCTGAAAATTTCCCTGAGAAATTTATGAGCTATCAAGGTCATGAAATGAGAATGCAGGGACAGAAAAATATAATGCCACAGGCTAAGGCATGACAAATGCAATTTCCTATCAAAAATGAAAGAATTCAATTAAACATCAAGCCTTTAATGCTTTTTAAGTATGCCAAAATTTCAGGTTGGATGGAAATAATTACATGGGTATTTTACCTTGCTGGTGCAGGCAATGAGCTTCTGACACACTGCACAGTTGTGGGAGAAGAGTGTCTCGTAGCACTTGATGCAGTATGGGCTTTCCTCCTTTAGGATATACTTCTGACCATATAATGACTCCTTACACTCTGTGCAGTCGTAGTGCTCACCCATTGTGACTTTTTGGTTCCTCCGCTCTGGAAGACAGTGCCACGAAAATTATGTAACTGCAGCCATGCACAGATCAATCACTGGCTCAAATGTAATTGCATTTCTGTAACTGAAGACAAGACTTTTGTACAAAAGGGCCACAGTACCATGTCAGGAGCATGTGGCACATAAACAGATTAACAATCATTGTGGCTTCATAAACAGTTACTACACGTAGCTCTGCTGGCATTCCTATGAAGTTAATTGAGTACTAAACTCTGTAAATTTAGTCAAAGGAAAGTACCAAATAACCCTGAAAATAAGGCCAAACTGAAGAGTAAATTAAACTACTCCAAAGCGTATAAAATTAAGATCAAAAGCAGGTCTTGCTTAGCTTGTCTTCCACTAACTTCACCAAAAAAACTAATTCAAACAGAGAATCGCCAACATTTTATGGAGCAGGGAAAAGCAAAAAGGAGAAAAGTCAAGTAAACATTTTTCAGAGTTAATGAAAATTAAATAAAGATGTTTGCACTGTAATCTATTTAAAGCCTGACACAAAGAGCTACGGAAGCATGATTTAAATTTAATAATACTGTCTTAAGATGTGGCAGATTTAAAAGTTGACACAGTTTAAAGTGTTATGCAACATCCAGAAATCTGTTTTTTTGGGGGAAATCCAGCATGTTTATACCACTGGAAGGTCTTCAATTATACTGTTCTGGGGCAGTTCAAAGCATATTCAGTTACACTCATAGGAACAAACTGTCCAAATTTACTGTAAAGGTCAGTCAAGAACATTGCCATTTCTCTTGAAAGAAACAAATTAAAGCTGCCCTATGAACTGGGAGAAGTATTTCTGGCAGGGTGGCAAGGCATCTTTCTAGATATATGTTAATAAAAACTATACTACACGATTTACTGGTTAAAGTTGTACTGAAACAGCCAGATTTGCAGATATATTTGAATTGTTTTACAGTGTGCCTACCATAATTTACAAGAACAGTTTCTTATGCTAAAAAAGAGTTCTGTGTGTTACAAAACCTTCATACCCTTTCATAAACCCTAAATACCCTAATAAACCCTCTATACTCCTACATAATCATCATACCCTTAATAAAACTCCTGAAGCCCTCTCTAAATCCTCTCTAGTCCTCTAAAAGCCACTGCACTCTCCATATCACCTCATAAAACCTTCATACCCCCAATAAATCTTTTGTAGTCCTCACTAAACCCTCTAAAACACATTGTACCCACCACATCCCTTCATAAAACCTTCATAGCCCTAATAAACATTTAGTACCAGTTCATAAACCTTTCATTTCCCCTTTATAAACCCTTCATACCCCTTCACAAACTCTCTGTAGCCCCTCACAAACCCTTCAGACCCCTAGCAAACCCTCTATACCACATGATGAACCCACTGTAGCCCATCATAAACCCTTTAGACTGCGATAAATCCTTTGTGTCTCTTCATAAACCCATCATACTCCTTCATAAACCCTCTGTACCCCCATGTCCCTAATAACCCTTCATACTTCTCAATAAAATCATATCCCTTCATAAACCCTTCATACCACAGATAAACCCACTGTGGAGTTCTCTAAAACCTCTTAAAAATAAATCATTGATACACCTTCAAAAACTAACCATATTCTTTTATAAACCCTTCATAAACCCATCATACCCTTAATGAATCCCCAACAGCCTTCTCTAAACCCTCCATACACCTTCAAAAATCAGCTCAACAACTTTAAACCCACCTTCATGAGCGTTTCACCGTTTTCTTAGCCTGCCTTGCTGCTGTACCCGTCTAAACCCATTGTACTCCCTAAAAAACATTTGTATTTTCTACCATCTATGTCTGAAATCCCAAATCCACCACTAACCTTCGTCTGCGCTTTATAGTACTATCTAAACCCCTCTCATCTATGAACGCTTTATATGATCTAAATTCCTCTGAATATTTTCATACAATCCCCCTCTGTGCTGTTGTTCCTCTTACCCTACTTTCCTCATCATTTCTCAGTAGGCCTTTAAGTGCCTGTCATGTTACTTCTGTAATTGTGTTTATTTAAATGTCAAAATGCCATATAATATCAGCTTAATATCAGTCAGCTCCTGCATTTGTCAAAAGGTCCTTGTTCACTTTTTTCCAAAAATTACTCAACAAATAATCTACTAAACTTCTAAAGAAAGTTGGATTATATTTAATCATGGAGAATTTAGGGGGAAAAAAAGCATAATGAGGCAAGTGCACATATTCCTTGCAGCCTGCAGATTTAATGCATAAATAAAAATCACAAAAAAAAATCAGAACAAGAAAAAAGTAAACGGAGTAGAATAAAGTCTTACCTGACTATCAGAGGAGCAGCCTGCTTGCAGTCTGGGACCAGGGGTGTTTACCAAATGCTGTGGTCCATCTGCTTTATAGAATTAGGGTATAATGTGGCCCACACTGGGGTGGGGAGTAGGCAGTGGTGTGACCAGAGTGGGCAGGTCAGTTATATTCACACTGGTATAAAGTCTCACCAAAAAGCTGAAAATCCCAACAAATCCCATTGTGTAAGATTCAAAACAAACACACGAAAAGAACAAATATCCGAAAACAGCTTTCACTTGAAGTTAGTTAGCAATGGCAATAACACATTTTTTCTTAACCGGTATGAAAACTTGATGGGCTTGCTATGTTGAACTGTTTTCATGCACTTTTTGCCCAGAGGATTTCGACCCTAGTTTGATGCCTTTAAACCAATATTTAGTGTTGGGACTATAAGGTTTATATTAGCTCATTATGCTCAAGTCATGTTCTTATTTTATACATCGGCAGTTTGGAAGTGACTTTGCCATAGTGTGAGAGATAAGGCACAAAGTTTGTCTCTCAATTTGTCTCCTGTCACTAAATCAATGGAAAAAAAAAACTACCCAGCTGAATTCTGTGAAATTTTGTAGAGATGTGGAACATGGATTAAAGAAGAAGAGCCCATTAAATTATGGTGTGGATCTGGATCCCTTTCCAAGATGTGCCTTGTACAGTTTGCCAGCATAATTAAACATTGGATGGCATTTCTGTCTGTCTTTCTTTGCATAACTTTGGTTCGCACCTGAGGTTCTCAAACTTTTCTGGTCTGCCCCGCTTCAGAAGCCAAAAAAGTTCATGCCTTGCATCCTGCAGTTTTTATCAATCAGCGAGAATAAAAAGGAATCCAAATTATTGCATTTAAATAAAGGTCTGAAGTGACTGCTGTGAATTACATTCAAAGTCTGCAGAGAAGGAATCTTACAGACTGTTTCTCATTGTACCACTTTGACTTGTAGTTCTTACAAGACAGCTGCTGGATTAAATATCATTTGTGCCTTCATGCCAATGTCATTGAAAACTTACTTATTCTGATTTTTCAATTTTATTTAAACCACATCATTAGATACACCTTCCTGGTACCAGGTTGGATCCACTTTTGGCTTCACAGCTGACTTAAATTTTTTATGGGACAGATTCAACAAGGTGCTGGAAACATTCCTGAGAGATTTTGGTCCATATTGACATGACAGCACCACAAAGTTGCAGCAGATTTGTCGGCTGCACATCCATGATGCAAATCTCTCATTCCACCACATCCCGAAGTTGCTCTGTTGGATTCTGGTGACTCTGGAGGCTATCTGAATTCAGTGAACTGAACTCATGTTCAAGAAACCAGTTTGAGATGGTCTGAGCTTTGTGATTTGGCACGTTATTCTCCTGGAAGCAGCCATCAGAAGATGGTACACTGTATTCATAAAGGGATGGACATGGTCAGCAGCAATACTTAGGTAGGCTGTGGGGTTTAAACAATACTCAGTTGGTACTAACAGGATAAAAATGTGCAAAGAAAATATCCCCCACTCCATTACGCCATTACCAGCTGCACGGATTGTTGATACAAGGCAGATCCATGCTTTCATGTTGTTTATGCTGAATGACTGTATTATCTGAATGTCACAGCTGAAATTAAGACCTAGCCAATCAGGCAATGTTGTTCCAATCCTCTGTTGTAAAATCTTGGTGAGCCTGTGTGAACTGTAGCAGTGCAGTTTCCTGTTCTTAGCATATAGGAGTGGCACCTTGTTTGGTCTTCTGCTCCTGTAGCTCATCTACTTCAAGGTTCCACGTGATGTGCATTCAGTCTGGACATTCTTCTCCTCTTAGCATCAACAAAGCATTTTCACCCAGAAAGGTCCTTCACTTGATAGTTTCACTTTTTTTGCACCACTCTCTGGAAAACTTAGAGATGGCTGCTTTGGAAAATCTCAGTCAGAATAATTTATTAATCCCAGGGGGGAAATTGTATGACACCAGCAACCATGCCAGATTCAGACTCACTTAAATCACCTTTCTTCCCCATTCTGATGCTCAGTTTGAACTTCAGCAGGTCATCTTGACCATGTCTGCATGATTCAATGAGCTGACTTGCTGCCATGTGATTGGTTGATTAGATATTTGCATGAACAAACAGTTGGACAGGGCTGGAAGTGGCTGGTGTATGCTTTTTGCTATTTATTTGTGTTTTTATTATCAGTCTGTGTAACAACTGCTGACTGTATTGCTACCTGTTGCAGGTGATGATTTCCTGGTTAAATAAAGGTTGAAATAATAGACACAATATATTGTGATAACTTTGGCGATCATTTAGCCTTGTCTGGTTTGGTTCCTGACCAAATACCTATCCCACCAACAGTAAGTCCTTTTGAACGTCATACCTGCCAAACATCTGGTTTACATTTTGAGTTGCTGGCATGGCTGTGGACTTTAGAAATGTGTGTTTCTCCACGTGGTGGTGCAGGTCAATCCATCATGTAGACCTCGGCCTAAAGAAAGAGGGCTTTATTCCCTGTTTAAACCCAGAAAAAAACAACAAAATCATACTGCCTGCAAGTACAGAAGAGGCCGCTCAGTAAGCATGCCTGAGGGATAATTTCACTCAACACTGCCATCAGCTATTCTTCATGGAAAGTAGATCACTTCAAGCTCTAAATGGCTCCTTCTGTGCAGCCAGAGAGCAAAGGAAATGGGATCAGATGGCAGTGATATAATTTACGGTTTTTACAACTCGTGGATCCAAAAGATGGGGTTGTGTTTTCACATTGTTACCACATTCATACATATGGGTATAACTGAATACTTTGATAATTGACAATGAAACATTTTGCCTGTAGATGGCCCCATAGCTTTAGTTTAGTCAGTAATCATGTCTCAAATCACTTGAACTTTTATGCATTCATATCTGTCATCCTGTCAAAAAAGAGTTTGTACGGATACAACAAAAAAGTAATAATTTCTTAGGGGACTTCAAATAGTCAAATAGATATAGAAAAAATAAGAAAACAACAAAAAAAAACGATGAATGGATTTTACCACATCTCACGATGGCAAAAATACCTGGGTCCAAATCCGGATCTGGATTGACTACAAGAGTTAATCACTTCTAATTTGGGTTAATTCCCACATCTGCAGAAACTTATCCTTGACATAACCAACAGAAAAGCTGAACAGATCACATACGTAACCTCCTTAAAAGCAAAGAAACCCACACGTGAATGGGTCCACTGCCCTGGAGCCCAGCAGTTACTAAACTGACCACTGAACAATAGTATTCAGATTATTTTTGTCACGGTCCTTGGCCTTTGGTGCTTGAGTTTCTTTATCCTTGGTATTTTTATGGGACAGTCTTCTGTTCTTGTTGCATTTTTGTTCTAGATTCTATTTGCGTTCTGTGTCTCCTCAGTGTCATCCTCCTGTGTTTTTGTTCATCTGTTAAGTTCAATCTTGTGTCTGCGCAATTAGTTATGATTGCTTCTCTCTTCTGTTTTATTTTAGTCGCCACTCATGTTTCATGTCTTGTGTTCAGTTTTACTTACTGTCTCCCTGAATCCTTCAATTTAGTTTTTATTGTTTGGAAATTATTTTTTAGCTTAGTTTTTATTAGCTTCACTGCTAATTTACATTTTCTTGATTATTTTAATATGGATGGTATTTGTCAGGGGAGGATTTAAGATCTTCAGAGCAGAATTTACAATACAAACACAACAGATGCTTCAAAGCCTCATCAGACAGGCTGTCTGACCAAATTTAATCCAACAGAGACTAGAACTAAGCACATGCCCTGTATGTTTATATTTTAGTTTAGTTTTGTGAGCACACAATGTTGTTTTAGTTAGTTTTGATTTTTCCCAAAAGTCTAGTTTTTATTTTTATTTCAGTTAACTAAACTTATTTTCACATTAAGTTTCAGTTTTTAGTTTAGTTTAGTCAACCATAATAACCTTGGTCGAGGCAGGATTCCAGAACTAGACTAGAGGTAAGGAAACACAAAACAGAGGTGAGTACATGTGGGGTGAGAAACGAAACCTAGCAGCTAAACACAAGAAGTCTAGAACAAATCATGATACAGCCACATTTACTAAGCACAGTAAAGATAACAATCTACTTTTATTATATACTTTTATTATACTGTTATCTTCTTCTTCTTCTTCTTCTATACTGTTATGATTATATCTATATATTCTTATTTCGTCTTATTCATATTATATTTCTCTTATACTTATATCTATATTCTATATATTGCACTGTAGAATATAATATTGATATACTGTTGTTACTATATCTATATATATATATAGTTTTATTTACTATATTCATTACATATTCCACACATTGTACGGACGTAAATAACTGAATGTTGTATCTACTGCATTATATTATATTATATACTTTATAACTGTCATATCATACTGATGTTTACATAACTCGCTGCTTTTGAATACACATTACTTCAAATCCTCACTGGTCACTTTAACTTGCCATTCACTGCACATCATTTCTTCATTGTCCCCCCATTGTGTATAGTCCTCTGTATATATCCTCTTTTACTATTTCTCAACTGTATTTATGTTACTATTTTATTCGGCTTTTGACCTTTTTGATTTCTGTATTGTTGCTGCTGCAATGCCCGAATTTCCCCATTGGGGATCAATAAAGTAATATCTTATCTTATCTTATCTTAGCTACGAATGGAGAAACGGCTTGTTTTTTGTTGGGTCCACTTTCTCCACACTCCAGAGTAGACAAGACCCTGACAACTTTATTCTAAACTCTGATATTGATGTGGATGGCTGTTGACTTGAAGTTCTCCACTAGTCATAAGCTCTCTTGGCTCAGTACAAATGTATTTTTATTTGGTTCATTTGATTATTCCTCATGAACAACATCCAGTTAAGTTGATACTGCAGCTTTTGATTATATAAACTATTTAATGCTTGATAAGATCTCCTGTAAACATCACAGGACAGTGCGTCATAGCATAAATGGAGGTATAATGTTTACAATACATAGTTTATTCACTTACATTTAAATATAAATATATTTATGTAAAAATGTAATTTTGAGGTGAATATTTGCATGATACAGATTTATGCTATAATAGGGGGACCTACTTTACTATGCTCTCATCTATCTCCATAGTTGTAGGTTTGGATTCAATATTCACTGTTCAAAATTAAATTACCTTTGGTAGCTCTCATGTATTATCCCCAAGCACTCACCACATCAGAAATTTTGCAGAGGTTTTATACCAGATGCCCTTCCTGATGCAACCCTCCATGGTGGGAGTGGCTTGTGTCCCCACCTGCAATTGAAACAGGGATCTTTTGCTTGTATGATGAACTTGTAAACCACATAGTTCAAATGTAACCTTATATATCCTATACAGGATCTTGGTGCAGCCTTCTGTCTAAAGCCAACTGTTTTAGCTCCCATCCCTTTGAGGCAATTTTCTCCTGATTGGCTGCCCCTCATAAACAGCAGGTGAGTGGGGCTTCTGTGCCTGAGATGATGTAGGGATGTAGGGAGAGCAGAAAAAACTGTTTGAACCTAAAGCCCCTGTCACACCTTGACGATTTAACAAGCGTATGCCCACGAATGAAAAAAGTGCAAATATGCTGCCATACGTCCAATAAGTTATTAGGAAGTTTTGTACAAGAGCACGCTGAAGTATGCCGGTATACGTATGGCGAGGTCGCTGGAAAATCTGACGTATGCCAGCGTATGGCTCATACGTCCCGCATACACGGGGCCAAATGTTGCAGGTACTTTATGCATACGTTCACTCACGTTACTCATATGTCGAAATACGTCGAGACAATGTCTAGCGTATATATAATATAACCATTAATAACCAATGAGTAATGTGTTTTTAACATATTTGTAACATATGTTGAACTTACCTCCAATGCATATTGACGTTTGTAGAATTATTCCAGTCGCACAGAACGTGTGCTGCGTTTAAGGGAAGTGGTATAAATGGGCCTCAAGTTATGAATGCCAGCAACACGCTAGCATTCGTTGGTATTAAATTCTATATATGTTAGCAATGCGTTATTTGTACGTCCACTGAACATCATTGTTCTGCGTATGCCAGTGTTTTAGAGCAATTTGGATGCGTCGGCATAAGCTTGTTAAATCGTCATGGTGTGACAGGGCCCTATGCATCAAAATATTGAGTCACTTGTGTTAGCAATCTTGGGTTTTCTTTGGTTTATCATCAGACTTTCAGTTTAGGTTTGTTTTTTATTTCCTTTTGCATTGAGTTTCTTTACTCTCTACGGAACAAGTATTGATACATCGACTGTTTTATATTTTATCTTTGATGTTTTTCTTATGTGTGATTAATTTATATGCCTTCTTGTTCATTCATAAACACTATGTGGACAAAAGTATTCCACCACACCTCTTAATCACTGAACTCAGGTTTATTTCAGTCCCATTGTCACAGGTGTGTAAAATCAAGCTCCTAGCCATGCAGTCTACCTTTACAAACATTTGTGAAAGAATGGGGTGTTCTAAAGAGCTCACTAAATTACAGCGTGATACTGTAATAGGATGCCACTGTTGCAATGAATCAGTTTGTGAAATTTTTTCCCAGTTAGACAGGGAAATCCTCCTGCACCCCTGCTTTTTCTTGCAGCACCCCATGTTGCAAACAGAAAATATCACAGTACCCCCAACTATCCTACAACTTGCAGCAATTAAAAACATGGTTACCATCCACCACGATGCAAAAAACACACCTGTCCCCGATAAACGTTCTTACAGACATTTTAAATACTTTGGACATCAGTGCCCCTCATGAAGAAATTTAATTCTCCGAGTGTCAAGTCACATTTTGAGTAACACAAATCAAGAGCTGCTGCCAAGCAGTTTATCATTACTAATACCTTTGCTGCTAAAAAGCATTTAACTTTGGACTTTAGGGCTGGTAAAATATTGTGCATATTTGGTTCTAGTGACCTTTCTACAAAGAGGCTGATTCTTTGAAACAGGCTTTTGTTATTGACCGCTGAGTCTAAAGCAGCAGCTCTCAAACTGTGGGGTACAGAGTCACTGCAGGTGGGGCGTGGACATCCAGGTGAAAAATATCAAGTGAAAGTAAGCTGAAAAGATCTGGTTTTTATATGGAAAAGAAACACGCAAACCTTTGTAGATTTTATTGCACTGACCTTTAAGTAAAATTGGCTTCTGAAGTAGTGCAAGCCAAAAAAAGAACTCAAAGCTGCAAGACTGGGATACATTTTTTTTGGAAAATGCTCACCTGTATGTGTGCCTTGATATGTGCACTCTTGCAGGGTGCAGATGTTCAATTATTGCTTTTTCTGTGCATATAAATTATTGTGCATAATCTAGTTTTTTTCCTCAGTTGTGTGGCCCAGTTCAGTTTTGGCTGTTCTTGTGTAGTGCGTGCAGTGGTACAGTTAGCTTTGCACCAAAAGAACTAGTAGAAATGTCTGAGAGCTACTTTTTACTTTTACATTATCTCGACATATTTCGACCTATGAGTAATGTGAGTCAGTATATGCATAACGTACCTGCAACATATGGCCCGCATACATTTCAGAACCTGTACTTTTTCACTTTTACTTGAGAAAAGAAGTTGAATCGTGTTACGGCGAACGCCGAGAGCGGAGGTTTGTACCCAGGAGCAGACCCGACGTGGGGACCAGTTCACAACAAACTTTATTGCAAATATGTGCACAAAAACAAAACACAAGGCAGTGCCTGGATCTAGGGACGGGGCTATGGCAGGCTGGAGACGGTGATGTCCCGCACCGGGGAAAAGAGACTATGAGAGGCAGTAGTAGCTGCGGGGGGTGGGGGAGTAAAGGGTGCGTGGCCTGACAGGTTCCGCCAGCGGCACTGGAACACAAGAGGGAGAAGTGAGTCTGTGAGGGAATGGTCAGGTTCAGTGAGTGTCAACTGGGTGGATCTT